>JAECUM010010537.1:0-103749 GCA_016617855.1 Megalonaias nervosa
GAAAAATACCACAAGGGCGACGAGACTCAGAAAGGCATTTTTGCAGATTACGTGAATGCCTTTTTGAAACTGAAACAAGAAGCTAGCGGCTATCCTTCCTGCTGCCACACTCCCGAAGACCAAGAAAAAAATTCAAAGACAAATACTGGGAGCAGGAAGGCATCACTTTAGACCACGTCGAGAAAAACGAAGGAAGGCGATCGTTTGCCAAAGTGAGGTTAAATTGTTTGTGGGGCAAAATGGCACAACGACCGTGTTTACCCAAGACGGAGTATTTGACAGAACCTTCCCGCTACTTTCAGATGATTCACGACAAAACCAAATACATGAAACACGTGGACGTCCTTCGTTAGGACTTGATCTTAGTCAATTACGAAGAAGAACTGGACTTTGTAGAAGCCGACGAATGTGGAAATGTCATCATTGCGGCTTAAGTGACAGCCCATGCTTGCTTAAAACTGTACGAAGGTTTAGAACTATTAAGAGATCGTGTGCTGTATTTTGACACGGACAGTTGCATCTACATCGATCGCCTGTGTCAACCTCACCCTGTCATCGAAGGAGACCGTTTAGGAGCCTGGACGGACGAGCATCCCGACGACAAGATTCTAAGTTTTGCAAGTGGCGATCCCAAAAATTACGGCTATGAATACTGTGACCCACAAGGAGAAGTGTACACGGAGTGCAAACTGAAAGGATTGACTCTCAATTATCGCACCAGTCAACTGGTGAACTTTGGCGTCTTGAAAGAAGCCTTGCAGTCTGGACAGGGAAATTTTAAAGTGACCACCCACGAACCGCACAAGATTGTACGTTTACCCACACACCAAATCGTTAGCCGGCCCTTGGAAAAAGTCTATCAAATCGTGTACCAGAAGCGAGTACGGCTTCTCAATCACTTCACTTTACCGTACGGATACGCTGGTATAAAAAAAATGGTTCCAAGACGATAGTCACCAACAAGAAGGATGACTTCGACACAACAAGAATCGAGTGAGAAACCCACAGAGAACTCCAAGTTCAAACCATACCATTTTCCTGTTTTCTTGCCTGACTATTGCAGTTGTGCCAGTCGACTGGAAACGTTTCAAAAATGGCCCACGGATAGGGAAGGATTACCTACTGCGAATGTTTTAGCTAGAATAGGGTTTGTCTATTTGTGACCTGAGACTGGATTGAGATACGAAGTACAGTGTTTCAGTTGTGGTCTGAAGTTGCGTATGGATCGATGTATCTATAAAGATTCAGCTATTCTGGAACATACTCAATGGTCTCCGCATTGTCCTTACCTTTCTATGGCATTTCCACCCATCACACTACGGTTCAGGTATGACGGTACCTTAGAGAAGGTAGTACCGATGTCCAAGAAGAAAGAAAGGAAGACTTCCAAAACTGGACATAAAAAAGAACGATGTACAAACTCGAGACTTCATTACGACTAGTATAAAAAGGGACAACGTCCAAGACCGATAGTTCATTGTGACCACCATTGCCAAGCGAGAAAGATGAATCCTTTCAAACAGCAAGTATCAAGCAAGAGCAAACTCGAGTACGATGCTGTGCCTTGCGATGACAGGGATGCCGTACGCTATGACCTCAGTGATTCAGTACCACATCAAGGAAATTTTGCTACGACTGTACCTACCATGGAAAGTGATGCTGTGCGTGTCAAACCTGATGGATGCGAAAGCGATGCCACTCGTTATCGTACACCTTTTCACTTTACTGGTTTTCATGGTGGATGTCATCCTAATGAAACCATGCGGCTACCACTCTACGGATGTCATGAAAAACTGAGCAGACTCCTACATATTTCACCGTACACTCATCGAAATGAACCTGTGAAAGACGAATATTCGTTCCCTGTGCGTTTGCCAGAATACTGTGACTATGAAAGTCGATTCCAAACCTTTCGAGGAAAATGGCCAAAATATCTGGGAGGACCTACCCACGAAGAATTAGCTAGAGCTGAATTTATCTACTGGGGCGAAGGGGATATAGTCAAGTGCTTCAGTTGTGGTGTGTCACTTCACGAGTGGGAGAAGAAAGATTGCGCTTACCTGGAACATGCTCGATGGTCTCCAGATTGTCACTACCTACCTTTAGTGGGACCTCGTCATTGAAGTGGGCATACCATGTCGTGTAAGAAACCAGCTGATTGGTTAGGAGTCAAACGTTGGACAACCCCTAGACAAGTATTTAAACCCCATGTAAAAAATAATATTCAAACATTACCAAACGAATTGCAAGAGAAGATCTACAAGGACTTTTGGCAGGGACTTGCCAGAGCCAAATCTCAATTAGTGACTGTAGAACTTTTGTGTCGAGAAATTCACAAGAGGAAATTGACAAAAGTCAACAAACAAGTCCGATTTCTCTGGATCAAGGGTGCGCTCGTTCGACTATTTCGCTTTAGACCATTTACATTTGAAGATTTTATTGACATTCTTGACCGTTTCCTGGAATGGCAGTGGTCAGAAATTACTCACTACGTTCATTACTTTCGCTCTAGGAGAAGTGATTGAGGTAAGAGAAAAGAGGTATTAAAACAGACTACTATGCCACGACCTTTATCATTCGTGATACAACCGATTCCGTGGAAGGAAATCAATGACACTATTCAAACAGTGGAGGATTACCAACACCTATTACGAGAACTGTGTCCATTGAATTGGGGTCGACGTGTAGTGTGTGTCTTAGTGACTTGCTTTCTGGGATTTCGTTTACCAGCCGATTCCTCGTGGACTCTTTACGAACAGTACCTACCACTCCAAAAGCATGAAAGTGGTCCCTTTAAATGTACACGAGAGACTCATTCTGCTCAAAGCTTTGCGCTTTCATCTTGACACTTCTCAACCTCTACGGGAAAACAAGATTCGTCAACTTTTAGGCACTGAAGATGTATACGACGACGTGTGTGTAGCTTGTGACTTACACCCTCACTGGAAAGATGTACGGGACTGGAAAAGTTGTGGTTTTGAGGCTTGGACAAAAGAAGTGGCACACTATGCCCAAGATTTGTAATCCTAAAAAATTAAAACGTTCTGTGAAAAAAAGTAACTTTCAAGCCAGTGTTAGTGACAGTGCCAGAAGAAGTCGTGACCGAGGAAAACCACTCTCTTCAGGACAGGACCGTGATCGACATCCCTGAAAGGCCATTCCGGGAGGACACCTGTGTGACTGTGCCAAGGAGTGTAGAGACTCTCAGAACATTACACAGTACCCCTACGATTTCACCTCTTGATCATTACAAATGTTGTACAGAGACTTGTTTATATTCAACTTTGATCGTTTTCATGTGTCTTTTATTTATGTACTTAACCATTTGGCTTTTATGTATTTTTGTCTTTCGTGTTGTTCACCATTAAAGATGACAATAAACGTGTCCTGAAAAAAAGTATAAAAAATCTTGTCTTGTCTGTCTTCATGTCAAAAGTGACATTTCTTACACTACTATGGCTACCTCTACTGTCTCTACTCCCTCTTCCTCCACCACTGTCATAGTCATTGACGAACATGTAGATCGGACTAGTTGGGAGGCCTTGTATCTTCGCCCTCCCTTTAACATGCTCATTGCCGGACCGAGTGGTTCAGGCAAAACCGAATTTGTCAAACGTTTGATCGAACATAAACATCATTTGATCGATCGTCCCCCTCAACGCATCGTGTGGTGTTACAAAGAGTGACACTCTGCGTACAGCCTTCTGCAAGAAAGTCAAGGCGATTCCATCGTCTTTGTGGAGGCATTCCTGGCGAAGACGACGGGATCGTGTCTGACCCTAGTCAAACCCATTTCGTTATCTTTGACGACATGTTAGGAGAAGACGAAGAAGAAATTAAACTCTGGTTTACGCATAAAGGGCATCATCGTAATGCCAGTGTCATTTACATCACCCAAAATTTGTTTCAACAAAGTAAAGCCCATCGTACCTTCAGTCTCAATGCTCATTACGTGGTGTTGTTTAAAAGCCCTAGAGATAAATCGCAAGTACAAGTCTCAGCCAAACAGTTAGGGACGCCTTGGCTGACAAATGCGTACGACGATGCCACTCAAACCTCACACGCTTATTTACTCGTGGATTTAAAACGCACCACTCCCGATTATTTGCGATTTCGTACCCATCTGTTTCACCACTGGTGTCACGACGGAGGGCCTGTCGTGTACACGTCCCTTTCGTCGACTTAATCACAATCACCAAAACAAATCTATAAAAACCTCTGTCACTTTGACTCTGTCTCACACATCGTCAACATGACGTCCCTTCAGTCTCATCTTCCCATTAAATTGATTCGTGCCTTGTACAGTATCAATCACGACAAAAATCCACAAATACGTGCTCGTGTCATAGAAGCCCTTCTCAAAGAAGTCTTACGATGGTTTACGGTGACAGCACGTCAATTACTGCAAGGCATCATTCAGATTCCACATCAAACCAAACGTGTTTTTTTTTTTTTGAGAGACACAAAGGCGCCTTGACGCAACTAGCCAATCCTCGCATCGACATTCAAACCAAAAAGCAAATCATTTTGAAACCTGGAGGCAGCGGTTCTCTAGGAGGTGTCATCATTCGTTCCCTCTTAAAATTGGATCCTAAGGCTCCCAAAGTTCTTCCCAAGAAAAAAGCCACGCCCAAACGTACCCAGAAGAAAAAGAAAAGGAGCTAGCTTTAGTCGCTTACAAACGATGGATGGAATACCATCGTTGGCAAGAACACCGGACCCCGTATTTACCTCCCAATCCTCATTTGACCGAGATGTCCCAATTACAACACGAATTGCAATCGTTGATGGATCGCAGCGATTTGTCAGAAACGGAAAAATCGCAACGGTACGGTCAATTGTTGCAACGACTGAAACTCTTTCACCAAAAAGCTTTAGATGAAACAGCTCAATCCACTCTGAAAGATTTTAAGGCCTTGATGAAAAGTCCATCACCACGACTACCACCTCCAATGGTCAAGTCAGAAAGTCCACTACCACTAGTCCCAGTGATCAAGACAGAAAAAGAACAGTTTCAAACTCCACCAGAAAAAGTACGCAAGTTAACAACGCCACCTACATCCAGAATTGGTTGGATTAAAAAGATAATGGCTACTCCTTCTTCCTCAGAAGAGAAAACGAAAGCCAAGACAGAAGTGAAACAAGAACTGATTACCCCTGTTCAAACACTGTCCTCCTCCTCAACACCTATTGCTCGTCGGACACTCAAAGCATTACAAACCAAGAAAATACCACAGAAAGACAAGAGTAGCATCAGTGAAGAGTGGATCACTTATTAAAAAATGGAGAAGGTGTTAGCCAGCATTTACTACGATCCATCCCACCCCGCAGGTTACGGAGGAGTACAGAAATTGTATCGTGCTGCCAAAACTCAACTGAAAAGTATCCGTTTACCTCATTTGCAACGCTAGTTACAAGAACAAGCCACGTACACCTTACACAAACCCATTCGACGAAAATTTTCCAGAAGTCGCACCCAAGTAGAGGGTATCGATCACCAATGGCAAGCCGATTTGGCCACCTACAATCGTGGCTACAAATATTTATTTTGTGTCATCGACGTCTTTTCCAAATTTGCTTGGGTCGTACCATTGACTTCCAAATCGAGCAGTGAGTTAGTGTGAGCCCTCCAACTGGTGTTGAAACAAAGCGGGCGTCACCCTCTTCGATGGCAAACTGACAAAGGCACCGAATTTCTGAACCAAGCTTTATAAAAAGAATTGAAGAAACGTGACATTCATTTTTTCACCATCGAGAATCCCGAAACCAAAGCTAGCATCGTGGAACGTTTTCAACGCACCTTGAAAGAACGCATGTGGAAATATTTTACTCATCAACACACTCTCAAGTACATCGACGTCTTGCCACACCTCGTCCAATCGTACAACCAATCTTACCACTGGAGCATTGGGCGTGCCCCCCAAGAAGTGACTGCTGACAACGAAGTGGCCGTCTTCGAGTGTTTGTTTGGTACGTCCCCAACAGTGGTTGTCCCCAAGAAAGGTGGAGTGTTGGCATCAGGAGATTGGGTACGCATTGGCAAAACCAAACACACTTTCGATAAAGGTTACTTACCCAACTGGACCACCGAATTGTTTCGTGTCACTGAACAAGTGCGTGGCCGTTATCCTCCTGTCTATAAATTGGAAGACATTAACGGGGAAGTGCTAAAAAGAACGTTTTACTTGCCCGAGCTACAACGTGTGACCAAAAAAGAAGGCGACGTGTACGAGATAGAATGCATTCTTTATCGAAGAACTCGTAAAGTGGGAAAACGACGTGTCAAAGAAGTCAAGGTACGTTGGAAAGGATATCCTCCCAGTTTTGACTCTTGGATCGCCGCTTCGCAACTCATCGACTATAAAAAGAAGTGACCATCATGCCCTTCAACACAGCCTCAGCTACTGCAGTGACCACTCCTTCCCCCAGTTCTTCTCTGCAAGATCTACAAAAGCAACCCTTGTGGGTGTGGTGTGGAGAACGTGTGCCTAAAACGCAAATCGTCTTTTTCTGCCAAATCTTTGTGGTGTATTGTGTCATCGGTGCTGCCATTGCCAATTTGAGTTTGCAACAAGGAGACAAACAATTGTGGACCATTTTACTTAGCAGTTGCATTGGTTACCTTCTTCCCAATCCGTCTCTGAAATATTCCTCTAACGGAAACAACAACAACGGGAGTCTTGTGTCCAACGTTAGTTCCAACAGTCACCCTAACCATCCTCTTTTAGACACTCCTCTGACTTCCAGTGACTCCTCGGACACTAGGATTGTGGAATTATGAACAACCAATTTTACTTAACGTTACCCAGTGACAGTTCCATGGAGGTTTTTCCCAATAACACTTTGTGCTGTTTCTCAGCCAGATTACCTCAAGCCATCCAATTGGATCACGAAGCCGATTGGGAAGTGGCTTTGGTTGAAATGATTCACCCTACACAAATCAGAAACATCGTCGAAAATGAAAACACTTTTACGGTAGAAGTTTATGACGAACAAGTGCAACAAGTCATGGATGAACGCGCTAGTGTAGCTGACTTTATGAAATCCCAAGGCCCCAAAACTAAACGAACCACTTATCTGTTGGAAATTCCTGCGGGCTATTATTTTAGGGGTCAAAATTTGGTGAACACCATTGCTGACAGGCTCAATTTCATGTTTGGTAAAGTCTTGGAGAAAGCCGGAAAAAGTGTCACGATCGATTACCACAAAATAGCTCGTCGCCTAATGATGAAATTTTCAGAGGACAAAGTATTGGCCATTGCATTTTGTCCTGAATTGTATGACATTTTGGGTGGAGACCCCAAGTTGATCAAGATGAGAAACGAAATACCAGCCGTGACCGGTAACTTGGATTTTGCGAAATATTTTCGATTCCCTGTAGAAATGAACCAAGGACTGAATTTGATCTTTGTGTACTCCGATGTGGTGGAGTACAACGTGGTGGGACACACCTCCGTACCGTTACTGCGTGTCATTCCTTTCAAAGTGGATTCTGCCACGGCTGCTGACGAGGAAGGTGGAAACACCTATTACGTTCACCGCAAATTTGTACATCCTCACTATTTGCCCGTCAGTAAGTTGTATTTCGACACTGTCAACATTACTATAAAAGGAGATCTGGGACAAAATATTCCATTCACCAAAGGGAAAGTCACAGTGAAACTCCATTTTCGAAAACGATTACTCTAATTTTTTGTCAGTCATGTATCCTGCGTACCAAGGAGTCGCTCGACAGCGAAGACATGGTTTAGGTGATATGCTCAAATTGACCTTTCTTACAGTGGCTCCCGTTTTGAAACCGATGGTGACACGGGGATTGCACGCCTTAAAAGATGCCGCGTTGACGCAAGGTAAAGAATTTCTCCAAAATGTCATCATTGACAAACAAAACCCCAAAGAAGCTTTCTTGAGAGCAGGCAAAAATGTCTTGCTTCAAACGGGCAAAGACATTTTGGGTCGGCGAGAAACTCCTATAAATGCCCTGGGCAATGCCGAGTCAGGCATTCCTGTTTCCCTGACGCCACAGCAAGGACAAGGCAGAAAAAGACGACGAAAACACCCCTTCAGAGGACTTCACAGCCCTAGAGCTAGAAAGTCTAAGAAATGAAGAACCGTCCGAGAGTTAAACGTTTTTGATTATTAAAAAAAAAGAAAATGATGCACCGAGAGTCTTGTGCTTGTTCCAAGTCGGAACTGGATCTGTTTGCCATGCCATCCACCATGATGACGATGCAAGAATCCCAACTGGTCGAATTTCATTCCGTCTCCTCTTTGATGGATTCAGCTCCCATCGAGTTTGAAATCAAATGACAACCCGAAGATTACATCGATCTGAATAGCAATTACTTGTATCTGAAACTGAAAGTGATCAAAACCGACAACACCAATCCGGGAGCCGATGCCAGAGTAGCTCCCGTCAACAATTTCATGCATTCCTTGTTCAGCGATGTGGATTTGTACTTGAATAACAAACTGGTAAGCAGCAGTATGGATATTTACCCTTACCGAGCGTACCTAGAAAATCTCTTGACGTACGGAAATGAGGCCAAGAACACTCATCTGGATGCTTGCGTGGTATGGAAACCTTACGCTGCAGGTGAAGACACGTTTAACGACACAGCCCTGACAGCCGATGACAATCCTCACAATGTGGGTTTTAACAACTGTCGAAAGAAAATCCTGCAAGGTCGTAATTTAGAACTGATGGATCGTTTGCATTTGGACATGTGGATGCAAGACAAGTATTTGCTGAACGGAGTGGATATTCGCCTGAGACTCAATCGCAGCAGTGTCGCTTTCCATTTGATGGCTCATGCCAACGAGTACAAAACCATCATCCAAGAAGCCAGACTTCACGTGCGTCGTGTAGTAGTGTTACCTAAAGCGGGAAACGACATCAGTCAAACATTGAGCAGATCGACCGCCAAGTATAAGATACGACGTGTAGAAGTTAAAACATTCACCATTGCTGCTGGACTCCGTTCCAAGATCGAAGATCATCTGTTCCAAGGACAGTTACCCAAACGTTTAATCGTTGGCATCGTCAGTAATGCAGCCCTCAACGGAGCCCACGATCAAACTCCTTTCCAGTTTAAGCACTACAGAGTGTCCAAGATCGAAGTCAGTCGCGATGGCAAGACTTTGTGTACCAGACCCATCAAACCTAACTTTGCCCAGAAGAATTACTTGAGATCGTACTTGTCCCTGTACGAAGCTACGCGGCAACTAGGAACCAACACCAGTCACGGTATTTCGTACGAAGATTATGTCGGAGGTTACACTTTGTGGGCCTTTGATTTCACTCCAGACCAAGGCAACGACGAGGGACATTTCCACCCTATAAAATCGGGTCAACTGCGTGTGGAACTTCAGTTTGCAGAAGCTCTCACCGAGACGGTCAACGTCATCTTGTATGCCTAATTCGATAATACCATAGAAATCAACAGTTTGAGAAGTCATTCTAGACTATTAGAAACAATGGAAGACTCCTATCCCTCATTTAACAGTAAAGAATCTTTGGACATGGAATGGGATGATAGCGTGAAAACAGAACCCCAAGACCAAGACAAAGAGGACGAGGTAATAGTCAAGTCCAGATGGCCAGAACAAGAAGAACATTTAGTGTCCTGTTTTGCCAAACACCTGGCGAATACAATTACGGAACTGGCCAAGAAATATTGTTATGGATGTCAAAACGATCATTCCAGTCAAATTCAACACGATAAATGTATGATGATGAGTCAAGGAGAAAAACTGGACAAGTATCTGGACGACGCTTGGAGTCTCATCTCGGAAGAAGCAGTGTTGCATGAGTGGTATAAAGGCTTGCGTGATCATTCCTGCCCACCATTGTCTACTCTAGAGATCTATCGCATCGAATCTCTCTTAGCCCAGAATGCGGAGACGAAGCGAAGAAACGGCTACTTGATAGATCGTTTCAAACTAAAAGTCAGAATTGAATTGATGCCTTATCATTACCTGTGAAAAAACAACACAACAAAAAATGGATACCTGGGAACTTTATTACCTTTTGAACAATAGTTCGTATACTGCTTCTTGGAATCCTGTCGTGTGCGCTAAAGATGAACTACCTCATCGCAAACCTCAAGACCATCAAGCTTATGTCATCAACACGGACGAAAGTCATCTTCCAGGAACTCACTGGGTTGCCGTCTACTTCCCTCAAGAGGATTATGTGGAATATTTTGATTCATATGGATTACCCCCTTTGGAAGACGATATCATTGACTTTATGAGAAGAAATGCCCAGACGACACGATACAATAATGTGAATTTACAAGGCACAGATTCCATGGTGTGTGGACAATATTGTGCGTATTTTCTTCATCATCGCAGTCTTGGATATCCTTTACTACATTTAGTGACTTATTTTGATCGTCACTCTTCTAGAAACGATGAGAAAGTAGATCGATGGTTTTGTGACCATTATGGTTATCTTTTGTCTTTAGCTAGGAAACGTAGTGTACATCAATGGCCTCATGACTTCCGTCAATGGAGATCTCACATGATTTCACAACGTTGTCAACCTTGTCAAAAATAATTTGTTTGAAGTTATTGTTACTTGTTACTTGTTACTTGTTGGTTGAATAAAAAATGTTGTGTTTTGAAAAAAAAATGTGTCTGTTGTTTCTTTTCAAAAAACACTGTGAATATATGCTCTTTGACTTCTCTCTATCCCTCACCATGACATGAGCTATCATAGCGTTCCGACACTAAAAACGAGAAGGGATGTTTTCTATCGCGTCCGAGTTTGAACCATATAAAGCGGGTTGGTCTCCAGTCTGGTCATCCATGGTTGACTCGTCTACCTATGAACATGCCTTCCAGATTAGCCAAGCTGAACGAAGCTTATATCAGTTTACATCGTGTCAGGCTAAACCTGATACCTAAACCTGAAGAGATAGAGAATGTCAGGATGTTAGCTATAGCCCAAGACCTAATAGAAGAGGTCTTAAGAGAGGAAATTAAGAAAGAACAAAAGAATGGACTGAGAAGTACAGACTTCAGAAGAAGCAGAGAGAAGAACAACAGCAGCAACAACAGCAGCAACAGCAAGAACCAGACAGAGGTTTTGTGGACTGCCGAATAGACACCAAGGAATTCTCTTTCTCTTTCCGCAGAAGCAGACCGTATCGTATAGGAAAGCCTGCCGCCAGACGGGGACGCAATCTTAGACAGTAAAAAAGATTGCCATTACTCCCGTTAACAAAAAAAAAAAACAGCCCTTTTCAGGGCTACCCAATGCTCTAGAAAAGAGATATTAATTCAATTGCCAAAACTTTTAAAATTTTAAAAAATAAATAGAAGTGTGTCTATAAGCACTTCGTTTCTTTTGTCAGTAAAAAATCCACCCTTTGTTTTCTCTGTCTTGTCAAATCGTGCATGCCTGTGTTTGTAAGTAAAAAAGTAAAAAAGTCAACGTGAGTGCTTCTTTTAGGTCCGCGCGTTTCATGTGATGGTAATAGCGGTATTGTAAATTTTTGTGTCAGTGATGTTTTCCTTCCCGTCCGTGCTCCAGGAATATAAAGCGGCACAATTGTCAGTGTGGCTACCATTGTTGACTAGTCAACTTCGATGAAGATGAGCAGCAGATTAGCCAAATTGTTGGAGCTCCAAATGCACCTGGAGTATGCCAGGCGTCTTTTAGACGAACTGACTATGGAGGCCATAGCGGAGAAAGACAGAATAGAGGAGGAGGAGAAGAAAAGAAAGAAAAAGGAGAAGGAAAGGATCCTGCCACACCTGATCATGAGACCTCAGTGTGAGGTGAAACCTGAGGTGAGGACACCTCCACAGTCAGTACCAGCACCGCAGCCACTACCAGAACCACAACCATTACCAACACCACAACGACCGAGAGACGCTGTCCCTCAAATTGAAAATTGGGAGCAGGAGGCCTTGGAGGAGTTGGAGAGACAGCGGCAAGAGTGGGAGCGGCAGAGACCTCACCATCCCCGGGTCTGGCATAGGAGAAGACAGACAGAACAAGTCTTCACTATCCCTCAGACTGAAAACTGGGATGATGAGGCCACTCAAGCTCCCTCTGCGCTCGGAACCATACGTGTTAATTGGGAAAATAATTGGAGCCGGCGATGCGTGTGTGGTGCCCGCCCTGGAAGATGTCATCATTAACCAGGTGTATTTGGAGTTCAAAAAGAAAAACACAGCCCATCTCAGGGCTAACCAAACCTCTAGAAAAGAGAGACTATTCAAGTTGCCAATTTGTGTGAATGTAGAGTAGCGTGACTATAAACACTCACTCCTTTACTGTTGTGTGTGTTGTGTGTGTGTGTGTGTGTGTGTGTGTGTGTGTGTGTGTGTGTGTGTGTGTGTGTGTGTGTGTGTGTGTGTGTCTGTGTCTGTGTGTGTGTCTGTGTGTGTGTGTGTGTCTGTGTCTGTGTGTGTGTGTGTTTTGCGTTCGCGTACGTTTGTGAGGATAGTAGATATGTGTGTTTTTTTCTTCTCATCCCGATTGTGTGGATAGTAGATTTGTGTTTTTTCTTCTCATCCCGATTGTGTGGATAGTAGATATGTGTGTTTTTTTCTTCTCATCCTGATTGTGTGGATAGTAGATATGTGTGTTTTTTCTTCTCTTCCCGATTGTGTGGATAGTAGATATGTGTTTTTTCTTCTCATCCCGATTGTGTGGATAGTAGATAATATGTGAACTGAGTGTAAGGGATGTTTTCCTTCACGTCCGTGCTTGAAGTATATAAAAGCATAGCGTTCGTCATTCGCGCCATTCTACACAGAACATAAAAAAATGGCTGGCAACATGAACTTGTTTAACGAATTGAGACATAGTTGGTTCTGGATGGTGGATGGAGCCTATGTGGTAGAAAGACTTCAACAGGAATGGAGGTTCCCAGGCAGTCTAGACTTTGCGAACAGCCTGAAAGTAGCCAGGGATCAAATACAAAGGATGATAGAAGAGGAAGTAGAGAAATTAAGAGGCTTCATCGATCCTAAATATGTAAGAGTGGGGACGTTGAAGGAGGCCCTTGATGTTGTCATCAAAGTGAGGTGTTTTTTGCAAGAGATATTCCATTTGACAGAGTGGTCTTTTGTCCATTGGGGGTTAGACCAGTTAAAAAATGCAGAAGACCTCATGAGAAAGGTGATGGACGAAGAAGTGAGGAAAATCAAAGACACCTGGTCATAAGAGAGGAAGGACAAAGAAAACATAAAGAGAAAAGAGGACTTTGAGAGACTGAACAACAACTGGATGAAAATACAGGAAAAATTTAGATCAATGGGACATCCAGACTGGATTCCAGAGTATGAAATAAAGAAGAAGAAGAAAGGAATCATTGGAAAAGTGAGAAACTGGTTAAAGAAGTGGAGAAAATAGAAGACAAAAACCCAAAGGCCCTTTTCAGGGCCACTTCATATGCCTCGAAAAGATTTATTCTTTCTTGCCTAAAAAAATTTTTATTCAATTTTATAATTTATCTTTTAACTGCCTAAAACATTATTCTCTTCCCTAAAAAATTTGTTTAGTCGATTGTATAATTTGTGTATGATAGATTGATGTTCATCAGTCTATGGAAAAAAACGAATATATAAAACATACTCTACTAAAACACGAACGCGAATGATTCGTGTTTGTATATAGAAATGACACAGTTGGCATGATGTCACAGTCCTTGCTACATTGTTGCCAATGTCCAGTACCGTGACGTCTTCCTACCTGTTCCATTCCTCTTGTCCCTATACAAAATTCCCATTGTCGCTATACAGGCCCAGGGTGATTTTTTGTCGCTATAAATCGTGTCGCTATACTGGCCGAAGGGGGGGGGGTCTGTAATGTATTTTCCCATTGTCGCTATACTACCCCACTACACTACTCATGGTATACTGGGTTTCACAATGTAAATATATCAGTGTGCCCTACAATATTGGACCGTCTAAGTTAGCAGATTGGAGAGAAAGGTTCACTATAATATAAGAATGGTTAAGAAGGTACGTACCATGTAAAAGGACAGTGTGCAGGACAGGGATTACGTTTTTTTTAAAACAAAAAAAAAATAAATAAATAAATACAAAAATTAAAAACATAAGTACATATAAATATTGGATCTGATTCCTTGCTAAATGAAAGGTATAATTTCTTTACCAATTGGCCTGCTTTTTGGTCCAGGGCCAATCAGAAGAATTTGATTCAACCGGCTGCTTTTTAAGTTCTCGGCATCAAAATGAAATTAATTCAACATGATATTTTCCTTATTTTCTCATGTGATGACCAACCACTTAAAGACCTAGATTTTAAACCAACCGGTTGGGCATGCATGGGTGTGATGTCGGATCTGCTTATAACAATAATCAGGTATAAAGCTAACTAATCAGGAGCATATGCAGACGTCTGTTCACCTACATATTGAAAATTAGACAGGTTGCTTAATCCTTTCTTGATTCCTCTGTTTGTCAAGCATTCACTGATGATTTCACGCAGGTTATTCAATAAACAAAACGGATATTGCAAATTGCAGACGACTTTCCGATCGAGACACTGTTCATTGGCAACTCCTACCGTGGACTGAACTGTTAAGATCTAATTCAGGAAACGATGCAATCTCAAAAGAGAGTGACATAACAAGAGAAACGATACAGTTCGCTCCCGTTGGACAATTTCTGATTACATAGCTATAAGACCAAAGCAGCGTATCAACCGGTTTTGTGAAAGGTGTAATTGGTGAATTCAATCTAAACCTTCTTTTAATGGCCATCTCCAAGTCGAATAGCAGGCAGGCAGATCTAACTACTGGAAGCCAATTATCAATTTACTACATTGACACGTTATGTCAAGTTGAGGATACTGCTGAACAGATTAAAGCCACAGGCTGAAAAGATCATTGCCAAGGAGCAGGCAGGATTCAGAGCAGGGCGCAGCACAACAGAGCAGATCCTCAACCTCAGGATATTGTGTGAGAAGTACCTCTAACACCAGCAAGATCTGTACCATGTCTTCGTGGATTTCAAGAAGGCATTTGACAGGGTATGGCATGCAGCCTTGTGGGTGACCATGAGACCGTACAACATGAATGCCAACCTCATCACAGTAATAGGGCACCTCTATGACAAGGCCACTGGTGCAGTATACTTCAACGGCAGCATAGGGGACTGATTCAGAACGACAGTCGGAGTCAGACAAGGCTGTCTGCTCTCTCCCACAACATTCAACATCTTCCTGGAGAGAATCATGGCTAACGCGCTTGAAAAGCATGAAGGGACAGTCAACATTGGAGGCAGAACAGTCACCAACTTACGTTTTTCCGACGACATTGATGGACTAGCAGGAAATGAACAAGAACTAGCTAGCTTAGTAGAGAGCCCCGACAAAACCTCTGCAGCCTACGGCATGAAAATCAGTGCAGAGAAGACGAAATTGATGACCAACAACACCAAAGGCATCAGCACTGACATCAGGGTCCAAGGTACGAAGCTAGAAACAGTACACAACTTCAAGTATTTGGGGGCAATTGTAACAGATGAAGGATCGAAGCCTGAAGTACTCTCCAAGACTGCACAGACATCAGCAGCGCTGACAAAACTTACGCCCATCTGGAACGACAAGAACATCGCACTCAGTTCAAAGGTCAGACTGATGCACTCAATGGTGATCTCCATATGTTTCTTCGCATGTGAATCATGGACCATAACAGTTGACTTAGAGAAAAGGATACAGGCCAAAGAGATGAGATGCTTCCGAAAGATCCCCGGCATCTCATACAAAGACCGTGTCACCAAAGAAGAAATACGGCAAAGGATCAGACAAGCCATTGGGCCTCACGAAGACCTCCTGACCACAGTGAAAAAATGTAAACTGTAGTGGAATGGACATGTCTCCCGATCATCAGGACTTGCCAAGACAATCTTGCAAGGCACTGTACAAGGATGAAGAAAGAGAGGCAGACAGAGAAAGAGGTGGGAAGACAACATTCGAGAGTGGAGAGGCTTGACACTGAGCGACTCACTGAGAAAGACGGAAAATCGAGAGGAATGGAGGAAGCTGGTTGTTCGGTCTTGTGCGGTGCCCCAACGGTCTACCAGAATACGGGATTGATGATGAAGATGACATTGACACTAGAAAATCAAGGTATAAAGTCGTGGGACAAGTTCGCGTGCATCATAAAAATACGTAATAAAAATGTTACGAATTACATACCAGCCAATCTCTTTAAGTAGGTTTCCAAAGCTTGCCTAATTCTGAATATTGCAAATGTTCCACGTAAATGCATGATGACTAATACAATCGTCGTACTGCTTCTTCGTTGTTTGTTTTTGTGGGGTTATTTTGCAAGTGACTATTATGGTTTACCCTGAGCTATGAAGAACCTAGTTGAACATATGTAAGATAATGATAGTTCTTCTAGTCAAGTGAAATCTACCATTTTGTCGCTGCGATTTCCATTTTCTTTAGTGAACATTGTCACACTTTCTTATTCAGCATATCTATTAGCATATCAGTTAGTTAAAACGAAAAACCATTCTTACAGCCTATTGCAATACAATTATGGCATTTGCATTTTATCCCTGCATGATAGTGTTTGGGCCCACCTTACTCACTTTTCTGCTGATTACAAATGTACACACGGTTTGTACTGATATAATTTTTTTTCTCTCGTTAGTCTTTGTTTTTACCCAATCACAATCTTTTGCTAGGGTTAAAATAGTAATTTTAAAAACAAACCTCCCTGCAGAAAGGCCAAATGCAAGTAATTTTTGTTAAGGGAAGGGGGGGGGGGCAACAAGACAAACTTCAGATACTGAAATTCTCTGTTGTCGCTGTCATCCTCAAAGTTATTCTTTTAATTCATTCTCGACTACAGTTACAAATTCTTCAAGTTGTTGATGCCCAAAAATGCATACTGTGGTTAACTGTGAAAATGCCTTTACAAAACATTCTATCCATCATTGATTTTTTAATCTTCTAGTATATTCGCAAATGAAATAAATGTGTTTATTTCTCGCTGGCGCGTTTAAATTGATATATTCTCGTGCCCTGGAATCAAGAGTCTTGTCAACAGCGATAAACGAAATCAAATAAAATGAAAATAGGTTATGATACTAATTATGTGCTATTTTCATTCTGTGTTACATTTATGTACAATTTTCATGCTCTTACATTTATGTACGATTTTCATGCTGTTACATTTATGTACGATTTTCATGCTGTTACATTTACGTACGATTTACTGCATCCTGTGTTTCATTTAAGAAATTTGACTGGGTCATAATAATCGGAGATAGTCACTTTCTTTCATAAATCAGAACCTGCAAAATTCTTCATGGATATCACAAACGGTTAGTTGTGTGGACATTTGCAAGAACACAACGCAAGAGCCTATGCATATAAAGCCTCCGTGGACCGCAACTAAAAAAAGTCAATAAAGTATTTACCAAACATATAAAACAAACGCAGTTTTTAATACTTCAAACCTTTACTCAAACTTCACGTGCGATTCCAATGTTCTTAAATCTGCACATGTCGAACAAGTAACCGGCCCAAACATGAAGGAATTGTAGTTCTTTCATGGCATGCGATTCTGATCTCAAACATGTATGTTTTTATAATACCGTTTTCAGTAGCGTAATAAAAGGGGGGTGGGGGTTAAGAAGCTAACTCGGCAGTTGCCCCTGGCGCCAGAGGTCTTGGGGCGCCAAAACAACTGATAAAAGTTAAATTGCAGGCGCATCAGGTGCCATTTACCTTTTAGTACGCCACTGGCCGATCTGAATAAATATTCAGATATTTGGGGTAATTTTTGCTTATTTGACTTGATTGCAAAGCAAATAAAATGCGAACATGTGATATGGCTTAAAAGCTGGAAACAGAAGTACCTAAAATACCCCGAGTTTCCTCTGTGGTTTGTGCTTTTGTGGGTTTAACGCCATTTTCAGCACAAGTTAGACTATACATGGCGGCCAGTGTATTTTGGCTGAGGAAGTACCCTGGAAAACTCAGGGAAGAACCACCGACCTCGCTATCTCACATACCCAAGTTGGCCGAGCTAAGACTCGAACCCACGCGAACAGAGCTGAGATGTCAGTTATCAGTTCAGTCCAGAGAGAATTGTTGCCAAATCGACTTTTATACCTACGCCATATTGTTGCATGGCCAGTCAGTCAGTCCGTTTATCTATTCATCCGTCTGTACCATATTTCGTTTCTAGACAATAACTAGAGTTCCCTACCATCTACGATTTACAAACTTGGCAGATATATTGCACTTTCAGGTCATAAAGTAAAGGTCGAGGTAACTCTAGGAAAAGAAAAATGGTTTCCGCATAAAAATAGTATTTCTGCATCACAGGACGAGACCTAACTCTATTGGATTGCTTGTACTTGTGGTCAGAAAAAAGGTTTCTTGATTCTGAGGTCAAAAGATCAAAGGGCGAGGTCACTGTGACTAAACAAATGGTTTGCTCACAATAAATCTACATGGACTAAACATTGTGAATGGTTGAAATACATAGTTGCCTGTATTTACAAACTGCACACATATTATAATGATTCTGCTATTTGTGTGAATTTTGTATTTGTCAGTTTGTATGTTTCGTTCTCTCTTCTTCTAAAATAATAATTTAAAAAATAATTTAAGGAAGAAAACATTGTGGTTGACTTGCACTTGCCGTAAGCTAAAAGCCAATTGATTTGGGGCCAATAGGTCAAAGGTAAAAAGAAAATGCTTAGTAAAATGAAAATGGTTTCTGCTTTAAAAATTATTTTCTACCATATATCTTCACCAAAATTTGCGAATGGTTTTTGGGTTAAAGGTATATTGATTTGGGGTCAAGGTCAAGCTCACTGTGGCTTTTATTTCTAGACCACGTGCCTTGACTAAAATAGCTTGCGTATAAGGTATGGAATAGGTTTGTCTTATTAACTTTTATTCCAGAACAAGTTCCTTGACCAAACTTTGTAGATGGCTTGCACTAAGGGCAAGAAAGATACCAACAGATTTTGCATCTAAAAGTCAAAGCAGTAGGTCATGGAAAGTTTTATAAGGGAATAATGTATTATGCTCAGAAAGATCAATTCAAGCTCGCAGATCTTGATTAAAAGTAGGTCAATGTCACTGACACTAGTTCGTCGATTATCCAAAGTCATCCATACCCTACTTGGGCCTATACAAAGTCATCCATACCCTACTTGGGCCTATACAAAGTCATCCATACCCTACTTAGGCCTATACAAAGTCATCCACACAAAGTAGTTTTTGGTACAATTCAAGCACAATATATTCATTGATTTTGCTTCTCTTTATGCTTTTTTAAAGTACAACCTACATGTACCAATTTTTCCATTTATCGATGGATCGGTTTGTCTCTTTAGGGATCAATAATTATCGAGCAGATACATTATGATACACATAATTACCTGTCTACTCAAGGAGTTACCACCAATTTAGCACAAGATTCAAAATTGCTAGAGCTTTAAAAACACTTGTGCTCATGAAATATTATTGTAACAATCAAAGGAGTTACTTGACCGAGCGATGTCAAACTCTGGTGCGAATCCCGCTAGGAGTCATAAGTTTCCTCTGATTCCAAAGACTCCTGTACAACTACTGTTGTAAGCTGGAAAGTCCAACGTGTCCATTCTATAAATACTTTTACTCTAATTAATACAAGACCACAGATCTCACAAGTTCTCAATTCTCTTTTAACCGCACAACTGCATGGTTTCTCTTTAACTTTACTCAACGTACCGTCAGCATTTCACGCGGTAAAACTATACAACCCAACCACATAATACAGGGAACTATTTTTATTACGCCACCTTAGGCCAGTCAAATCATCATTTCAAGTCACATTTCGCCTGTACCTTTGCACAATTTTTATCACCATGGCAACAATAAATGGCGCCTGCCGACGGCGGAACAGTCCCTTCTCGTGTATTTCCTTGCATAATTTACCAGTCTCCAACCTTAAATACTGCACCTGGAGTCACACAATCAATGTACACAACTAGATTTTAATAGGGACTACTGAACTCCAGGGACACTCATGCAACTCTGACCTAAATTCACCAAATGTAAACCATGACATCATGGAAACTCACTAACACTTCACTCCATGACGTTTGCTCCTAGTAATTGGTTAATTATTTCGGTCTGAGGAATATTTACCTATGACTGACTTCCCATAATCAAATAAGTAATCACAAACATCTAAGAAATCCTTAAAATGGAGAGCTATAAACAAATGCGCATACTCCAAATGTATTACATTATGAACAGCTGCAATGAACTATTATGGTTTACCTTTCCTTGGAAATTTTTCGAAAGTATGTTGCTTTGAATTATTTACTTTAAAATGTTCATAGCGTTAAAAAAAAAAAAATTGTTTCTAAATAAACAATAAATTAAAAACATATTCCCGTATTGTTTTTTGCTTCCAATCTCTTACGATATAAATTTAATTTTTTTGGGCACATACACATTTGAATAACAATACAATGAACTGCATTTATTTTATATTCATTTTTTTAGTCATCCCTGTATATTATATCAGTTTCTTTTTTATTTTATAAATTTGTTTATACATTTCTTGATTCTAAATATTATAATTTTACCTCCAGACAACAGTCCAGCACTGATAAATAGGGTGCTTTCAGGTCTTCGACCTGAGGAAATAGCAAAATTAGCAGCAGTCTATCAGAGACGTGGTGAGTATCTTTCAATTTGTGAGTGGGGCTTTTTCTGTCTGCCATCTCTCTCTCTCTCTCTCTCTCTCTCTCTCTCTCTCTCTCTCTCTCTCTCTCCTAAAAGGAAACAATCCTGCAAAAGGAAACATGTAATACGTCTTCAGTGGCCATCGCAGAGAAATAAATCAGTCATCAACATATATCCTTCTGTATTTTTACCTTACACTGAGGGCTTATGATGATGCTATACAGACTGACCCGAATGATCTTCCTATTAAATCCTTGTTTTCAATCGAGTCAGTTTCACTTTACGTCAGCATCATGCGTATGATGATGCGTCACGTAGTAAAAATAGATGAGTTACAACAAGCACGTGATTCATATCTGTAAAAGACTACAGTTTTACCCTCTACCTGAAGAGGAAACGGCAAAATCATCTATTATATTTTATTTTACCGCATTGTTTGTTTTAATTTTGTAACGACAATTTTGTTTAAATTGCAATACTATAATAAACGTACAAGCCAGTAAACAAATAAAAATGTAGCAAAAGAAGAGAGATATACATAACAATGGATGACTTTGTTTATTGTTCAGATTGTATTTTGTTTTTTATCATCTCTACCGTATTACCAAAATATTCGTTCAGAGATTTCGCAATACATTCCGGTTTTTCTCTGCCTTGTAGATACATGCCCTGTGGAGAAACTATCCACAAACTGTGCCTTTGCTGATAAACTTCATCTACCGATCGATGCTGATGCCAGAATCCTCTGCAATCGCCACGAAATGTGCTATACATGTGTAAGTAATTTGCCAAGTACAGATGTAAGCCCCCACGATAAACTACGTTTTACGTTATTTGTTGCAATCGAAAATACAAGGACCAAATGATGACCTAATATTAACTGACAAATTAAAATTACCAAACCAATAACGTATTACTAATTGATGATTAATTAATTTAACCAACTTTGTAATTAGTTCCTCATTTGATAATTACAACCAATAACAATATCTTATTTTGTAATGTGATAATCAAGAATGCAGTAGATTACTTATTATTATTGTTCTTATTATTATTATTATTATTATTATTATTATTATTATTATTATTACATTGTTGGTTAATTGCTACGTAATCTGTTTTTATTAATCGTGTGAGGCTAACTTGCATCGTCTATTGATTAGTTGCTGTATATCCTTATAACATGACTCAAACATTTTTACAGAAAAGGGAAGTGGGGTGTGAATAATGTACACAGTATTTTATCATTAAATATTATAACCAATTTTAAATGCGGCATTACACATTGGTAGGAATGTTCCTTTTCACCCTTTAACCCATCTGAGTATCAAGGCTATTAATGTAAATAGTAACATGGATACAATTTTTTAATTTAAGCAAGTTAACCATGAAGAAGTTTATAAAATGATATTTTTAAAATTAAAATAAAGCTGCTTGTCTTATTCTCATTCTTAGACCTATGCAGGTACTAGGCCAAGAATGACCGTCACAACAACCAAGCACATAATTGATAAATCAGATTAACACCCGGTAAATTAGACAATGATTGTCTGGTATCTTCCAGCTCAGAACTATAAGCTGGCTATTTTAGGTACGTGCCATATCAGTGGAGATAACAGAAGCTTCCAGAACTATCTTATCGGTAATTCGGCTATTTTTTTTTTCCGATTATGCGTCAGTAAAATGAGCCATAAGACGTTCAATTGTATCCACGACAGGAATAAAATTTATTATTATTTATTATTATTATTATTATTATTATTATACAGGGTCAAACTATAGGCCTTACTGAATCCGGCTGTGACAAGGGTTACGAAGGGGAGGTTATAAAAGCTTGTGGAAATGACGAAAGCTGTCTCAAGGACGCCCTGCTCTTCTTGAGCCTCATGAAAGAAAGCCATGTCTACGAGATATATGTTCACGGCATTTGTACCGCTCCGTGTATCCAAGACTATATCTACGGTTTATTGTAGGCTGACATGAACTTATCCTGTGGAATCATATAGGTCCACATTTGTCAAACGTTTTTGATTGGACAAATATCTACCAATGAAATTCCGTTTGTCCACCAAAGCTCGTTTGTCTCTCTGAAAGCCCTGGATATAGAAAGCTTAAAACTTATGGCTTGTGCATGTATTAAGGAAGCTTCCAACCGGGGATTTCATGAAACAGTTCAAATCTGAAATTATATTTGCTGTGTAAATGTATATGTTAATGTTACATGAATATTTTCGTATTTCTGTTGTAAACTGTATTCAGTGTAGTCAATTTACATAAATCGTAAATGGCCATTACTAAGGTACTATGTGCCCTGTTAATGAATCAAGAATATCAAGATTTCATTGAGAAACAATAAAGAAGTAGACAAGAAGCTATATTCCAGTAAAAATGATTTTAAAAAAAGGAATTAAAAGTCTACCTAAAATTTCAATACCTGTATTTTGATCACTGATTACTTCTACTTGAATAGAAATGTACTGAGGTGTAAAACAATTGCGGTTAAATTGATGCAATTAACTGGTTTTAAAAATCTCTGGGGAGAGCAGAAAATAATATTCCCTTTATTGTAGGTTTGCGTCGCCTTTAGGCAGTGATGACATGATAGATTTCTATAGCGTAATTTATATATTTGTTGGTAAATGATCTGAAGTTGAAGACAGAAACATTATGATGTCACAAATGTATTTATGAAATTTGCACACTACTCTTTTGCATACAGAAAAACATATATCGTAATGTTTTAAAAATTAACTTTCACAAAAACATAATAAAAAGACGCTATTAAAAAATAAGCGAAAATCATCGACTAATTGAAAATAACAGTTTCCAAATCCAAGACTACACAAAAATTAATCCGGTGATTCTTTTTCTGTAGCTATTTGGTCAGAAATCTAAATTTTACACCGTGTATACACGTGTTGAAACCCGCCGCTGTTTGGTCGTATATCTTCAGATTTTACGTGTAGACGTATGTTCAAATCTGGAACTGTTTGGTCATAAATCTGAAAGTTTCTTTACTGTGCACGTACGTGTTGAAATCTAATATAGGACAAACGTCCATTACAGGTACAGTACAAAGTTGACAACAGAATGAAATGTTTAGCAGCGTTAAGCATACAGGATTATCTCCACGTGATGCAACGTTTCACAATTTCGTCATCAGTTGCTTTCAACCGGTTAGAACCGATGTTTGGATTCGCTCATTCTTTGGAAAAGGCGATTGCTCAATACCGATTCTTTTGAGGTCCTGTAATTTTGTTGATGAATTAAAATCCTTCTGGTGTACTTTATTTTTGTTTAAGCATTAAAAAATGTATTGCACATTTAATGTACAAAGATATTCCCAGTATTTATTTTGAAAGAAATCTATAATGTTTTTGGAGAATTTTAAACAAGATGAATGATAAGGTCCGAATACACCGAATAATGCGACCTTACGGAATCGAGTCTAGAATACATATGTAAAAATCATTGAAAGCAATTATGATTCTTCCAATACGATTAACTATCGCCTAGGTCTCGCGCACCAGCGCGTTAACCCATACGGGCACACACACACACACTCACACACGCACACGCACACATACACAAGCGCGCGCATCATGTTTGGGTGTGCACAGTTTTGATTGTATCGGTACAGGAAATATGTTCCTTTTGTGATTCTGTTATTAAAAAAGCAGCTGAAGGCGATTTAAGAAATATAGTATTATTGAAGATTTACATGACTTCCTGTCGCCATTTCCCTTGATGCGACTTTTCAAGAAGGTTTCCCATGGTTTCCCATGGTTACACCTACCATGTCAAGATTTAATTTCTGATTAAATTTTTTTAAGTACTAGCAAAGTAACTTCGTCAGAAAAAAACTAATGGGAAATAAATTTCACTTCCTTTAAAGGCTTAATATGAATTATCTGTTGAGAATATCAGTTTTCCACAGATAAAAGTGTCTCAAGATCACTGTTCTCACCGGAATCCAAAGTTAGATGGAAACTGTATGAAGTCTTAACACCAAAATCTAAAGTAAGGCGTAAGCTGTATTAAGTCTTAACGATCACAATCTATATAAAGGCGGAAACTTTAACACCAAAATCTGAAGTAAGACATGAACTGTGCTGAGTCGTAACATCAAAATCTAAAGGCGGACGCTGTATTGAGTCTTAACACCAAAATCTAAAGGCGTAAGCTGTAATGAGTCTTATCACCAGATTAAATTCTGAAATAATATTTTACCACCGCTTATGGTTACATCATAAACTTGTGACTCGTATGTGACTTGTTGTTGCTGTAAGATGTGGAGGCTTGCTTTTCTTGTATTCTTATGTTTAGAATCCGTCAACAAAGGGTAGGCGTTATCTGCTGTCATTCCGACGCAATCACTAAGCGATATTATCCTGCCAACCCCATACTGTGCAAAATACTTCAAAATATCCTTTATTCTGCAATTAAACAGTTGTCATTTAGCTTCATCGATTCAGTCGCAAACTGAGTTGTCTGTTATTAATAATTCCTGCCGGGCACAGGTGCAATATATGATTGTTATGTCTCACAATGATGTGACAAGGAGATATTTTTTTTCCTGCTGTAATAAGGGTTTGTTTTTTTAAAAAAAATAAAATCAATGTTCGTCACTGTTAGCTATGAATAATAATATATACAAACTTAAAGACGGCAATGTCCTTACGATGATCACACGGAAAATTAAATAAAGAAAGAGGCGATACTGAAAAATTAACAGATTACCTATAAATTTCACAGCATTTTAGCGTAATTCACCCATCAACTTGAATAATTTTAATTACCAGAGATAATTTAAATAAAAAAAGCACTCTTTGATAAAAACATCAAAAAGCAACAGGAAATGACTGGGTTAATTATGTAATTGTGATCATGAGAAGAAAAAACAATAAGTAATATTTTTCCGTCCGCATATCGACATGAATAATAAACAAATCGATATAATGCGGAAATATCCATACATGGTCAGTCATATTACCGAGAACTGTTTTTCTGCAGTTATCGACGATACTTATCGATGATACTTATTATACATTCAACAGTAAATCATCACGTGTATGTCAAAGCATTGTATCATCTTTTGTGTCATAGATCTTAATTGTCATCTTTAATATATTCCAATAAGTCGATTTTCGACAAAATGCAGATTTTTCATCGACTCTTTGGATTTGTGGCGGAACTGGAAGTTGGTGAATTCTTTTCCGTATTTGAGAATTCCTTGATAACTTTGTGGGGTGTTCAGAGACTTCAAAGTTTTATTGAACAAACAGGCACACCTTAAGCTTGCAATAATGTTCGACAGCTTGTATAAACTGAAAACAAGTATCGTTCGAAGTTGGGTGTCAAATAATACAGAAACAGGCAATCTGAACTTAAGACGTGTTTGTATTAAAAAAAATGGACTCGGTGTGAGGGTTGGTGGGTGGGGGACACATTATTTATCATTTGTTTCTGGCTACATTAATTGATACAAATGACATTAATGTCCTTTAAATACGGCATTCAAAAGCCAGAAATCGAATCTCGTACTAGAGGGGAATATCAGGTGTCATACAAAATACCGACATGTTCTTAATGAAACAAATCAGGCTGGAAAATAAGTCATTATTCATAAGACGAAGACATCAGTTTAGACCTACGTGCTCATAAACGATGATGGGGAGCAAAGGGGTCTCAAAATGAAAATTTGTGCTTATTTTGGTTTATATAAAATTTGGGTTTATTGAATGAACTAAAGCAAAAATTGGATCTGCCTTTGGATCAGGCAGCCCACCATCACTGCAGCCCGCCCTTATAATATTCCCTAAAATCCCTAGAAGAAACTGTCTGATGGGATAGTCTGACATTGGGAGAGGCTGGGTTTGTTGTGGACCACTACTGACCTTTACGTGATAGACCAGAGTGACAAATAAGGCACATATGTGCGTCATTCACCTTGCATCCTAGCTAAAACTTAGCTGCGATTGAAATCGGTTGAAAGGAATGAATATAAACAAAACAAAACAAAAAATCCCAAGCAAAACAAATGCAAAACCAACGTGTTCTTATTTGAATCTATTCGTAAGTAATTTCCACAACAATCCACTCTTTTCCAACATCGCATTTTTTTTCTTGCAGTTCAAAACAGTGCTCGACGTAAATCAGTGGAAACTAACAAGTGAAATATGTCCCCTAAAGCAGTGACGATTCATTTGATATTCATTTATGATGATTTCTTTAACGTTATTAAATTTCACATTTCACATAGTCTAAATTTCTTTTCAACAATTCAACTGATGTTTGATTATTTCATGAAATTCTGTAATTTTGGTGGAATAGCATTCATTAAACTTATTTTTGTCAGATGTATAAAATGTTTTTTTTTTTCTTGAAATAAAATGCTAACAGCTCGTGATATTGTGTCTGCCTCTTATTTTTTTGACCACACTGTAAATGGAATGATGAACGACTAGATGGATGCCATGCTTGACCCTTTGTATGTATTGATAGATTGATGGATGTATGTATATATTTAAAAGTATGTACGGAAAACAAAATGTTTTATAGACTCGTGTCTTAGAGGGAAGTTGTTATTGGTAAACATAAACACTCAAATGTCTCCTAATAAGTTTCATAAATGAATTAGCGCATACTGGAATATCAATGCTTGAGTTATTTGCCTAAATATATAATTTTCTTCGCCTAAACTAAATGCAGTTATCTGGCACATTGCTTTTCTCAGATTTTACAGAAAACGATTGTTCGATGATCGGATTTTCTGTTAGATAAAACGTGTAATATGAAATAGGCTCAGCGGCCTAAGACGAGCCGAGCTGACTTCTTTTTCGTAACGTGAAGGACATCAGGTGTGATAATATACATACGAACCTCTTGAGAAGTATAAGCGGCAAAAATGTAATCTGAGCATATATATATATATATATATATATATATATATATATATATATATAAAACATGCAATAATTACAGAAAACTGTATAAAAATGTACATTTATGTTTGCTACTAACATGGATCTGTAGCTGGTTCATAGGCTTATCAAAATTCGGTAAAATCCATGTGGATTAATACCAGTAACTACGGAAGCCTGTTGCAATTGGTGTGTTTATCAAGCTCCTTTAGCTTTCGTAAAGGAAACTAGACAACAACATACGGTAAATAGCTATTCTCATGATAGCATGCGCCTATAGCAACGATTATCATTTGCACAGTTGTCTATTGGAAAAACCTTGCTTTCCAATTTTATATATCATGTACGACGTATGAAAACCCAGCAGAGAATGCCAAATTCCAAACAAAGAAAGCACACAAGACAGAAGGTAAATTTCACACAAATTCATTACTGCAAAATATAATTTCTACCTTCATAGATGAAATTGGTATTCTGCACAAAAACTTAGAACGTTTCCTTTGCAAGGAGTAAGAACGTGCAAGTTTCTCTATGCAAAACATTTCCATGACAATCCACACCAATTAGTTTGAATTGCAACTAATAACTTCCTGGGTAAAAAGGCTTTCATGTGATCACCAATCAGCCCTTAATGTATCTGATTTAACAGTTTTATGAACACTTTCAAGTTCTAAGAAGTCTTGCTAACAACTGATCGATTATGAACAGACCAATAAAGTCTGGTGGCCATCGTGGTTTGTGATCCGAATTGTGTATGACTGAAATTTCCACGTTATTCTCCAGTAAGTAAATCATACAAAACGTGTACTGAGGTGATTAGCAGGGTATATTTGACTCTTATTAAATCAAAAACGTGTACTAAGGGATTAGCAGGGTATATTTGACACTATTAAATCCAAAACGAGTAACTGAAGGGATTAGCAGGGTATATTTGACACTATTAAATATAAAACGTGTAATGAAGGGATTAGCAGGGTATATTTGACACTATTAAATACAAAGAGACATTTTTGCCAAGTCAAGCTCAAGGCCAATCAGTGCAGATTTTGTGAAGGCTCTAAACGTTACTACATATGCTAATATCACATCATTTTTATCTGAGCGTATGTGCCGTGCTCATGTGGTGCGCGTGTGTGTTTGCGGCGTGAGAGAGAGAGAGAGAGAGAGAGAGAGAGAGAGAGAGAGAGAGAGAGTGGGTGGAGAGCATTGGACGTTGTTGAGAAACTCAAACATTTCCGCTGACGTTTAAATCCTGTTGGATTCAAAATCCAGACAAGATTAACCTACATTCCCATGTCCAGTTTGCTTCACAACTTCATGGGGCAGTGCAAGACATAACAATCCGTTTTTGAGGTTTCATGCTACCTCTTTCTCTAACTGAGACTTTTCGTCCCTTTTAAACATAACAATCAAAGAACTATTTTATTTCTCTGGAATACTTTTGGAAAGTGCGTATCCCGTCTCATTTTGATGGGTTTCCTTTTTTTTTTTTTTCTTGGTTTGGTTTTTCTTTTGTTTTGTCTTTCTTTAAACTTTATTCAGTTTAATGAGAATGATTAGAAGGAGATCCAGTAAAAATCTATTCTCAAGATGGTGATCGACATCATAAGGGAGGTAACTTGTACACAGCTCACTCAAGAGGAAAGGTCCAAACTTCAGACGTTCCGGTGTTTTTCAAAACCAATCACTTCTAATGAAGCATTATGGGATTGTCAACTACACGCGAGATTTACTTACCTCCGAAATCGAAGAGCCTTACAATGTGCAAAACTATGCATCTCCGAAAATGAAGGCTTTATAATATAAGTGTTCAAATAAGTCTTGTAAATTTTATGCTTTGCAAAAACACATTAATACATTTTGTTTTTAAAGAATTGTGCTTAGTTTAAAATGACTTCCTATTGATACATTAGATTAACTTCAGTAAGTCATGAAAATTAACAAACAACAGGGCCACATGTTTGGAACTAAGTTGTTGCTCTCCGAGTTGATAGGCGTAGGAATAATATCCAAACCTGGATATTAAATTGCCAGATAGCAGTGAAATTTATATGGTATGAAACTAGTCTAAAAGAGACTCGTGTTCAAGTTCTTACAAAATAAAACAATTTTAATGTGTTGCACCTCTTTGATCTTTTCTGCATTCCAAATTGTTCGGCCAACTCAACAAACATTATTAAAAGGTGTTGTCACTTGTAAACATTTGTATTTTGCAATTTTTAGTTGCTCCGTCCACCCCCCCCATGTGACATAGTACACAGCCAGAGATTTCAACCTAAAATGAATTGTCATTTTTCCCTGACATATTCAGGTTTATTAGCATCACAACACCTTAACAATTCCTCAAGTGATGAGCTGGCATCA
This sequence comes from Megalonaias nervosa, assembly GCA_016617855.1. Lineage (NCBI taxonomy): Eukaryota > Metazoa > Mollusca > Bivalvia > Unionida > Unionidae > Megalonaias > Megalonaias nervosa. Next base: position 29,986 of record JAECUM010010537.1, read on the forward strand.
AAGTGTACCAAGTTTCTCTCAAAGTATCTTCAAATTAAAATTCTGCATTATCTTAATACTTCTGTCAATATTTGTCAGTTTTAAAATTGCACACCTAGGACTCCCTTTACTCTTGTTTTCATGTTGGATGAAATACTAAATTTTTCCTCTGAAATAAAAACATGGTTATTTTCAGCAGAAAGAATGATATAATGACCATTTTAATCCACGATATTTGCTTTAAAGTTCTGTGAGAACTGACAATTCCAAAGCATAGCATTGTGAGAAAAGCAATTAAAACCTCATTATGAAGAATTTAAATGTTTAGTGACCAGGCTGTCATTTTAACACAGAAAATTCCTCTAACTCCATCTGCATGATTCTTTTTAATGTTGAAAGTGATCAGGAAATTAACGGTACCACCAATTTCACACAGTTTGCTAATTCAGCCAAGATTTTTCTTTCTTGAAAATGAAAGGCCTGTTAAAATTCGTCTATGCCAAATTGCTGATTCAGAAAGGGGAAAAAAATCTGATATAGTTCTGAAGGTCAGAAATGAAACAATCTAAAAACAAGACAATCAAAAACAATGTTAGTAAAAGAGTTTTGGATTACAATTATTAGCTTAATGTTCTGCATTTATTATGGTGTAAATGTTCAGTTGCCAAATTAAGTTGTTTACATAACACCCATCCTGTTATTTGCTTTGCAATCTGGCAACTAAAATATGTGCTGAAAAACAACAAACCATAAATTCCTAATTGTTACTGTGTCTCTGTCTAGTCCTGTACTGTATGGCCATCCCTGTCTAGTCTGGTATGGTATGGCTATCCCCATCTAGTCTGGTACTGTATGACTGTCCCTGTCTAGTCCTGTACTGTATGGCTGTCTCTGTCTAGTCCTGTACTTTACTGCTGTCCTTGCCTAGTCCAGTACTGTATGGCTGTCTCTGTCTAGTCCTGTACTGTAAAGCTGTCCCTGTCTAGTCCTTTACTTTACCACTGTCCTTGTCTAGTCCAGTACTGTACACCTGTCCCTGTCTAGTCCTGTACTGTATGGCTGCCCCTGTCAGGTCCTGTACTGTAAGGCTGTCCCTTTTTAGTCCTGTACTGTAAGGCTGTCCCTGTCTAGTCCTGTTATATATGGCTAACCCTGTCTAGTCCTGTACTTTACCTCTGTCCTTGTCTAGTCCAGTAATGTATGCCTGTGACATTATTATATGGGATATTAACACTTAACTAAAATCAAGCACTTGATAAAATTGTATCACTTCTTTGACAATAAATATATAAAACATCTGCATACCTACTGTTGCTCAGCTGATTAATATTCTTCAGTCCTGCACCACTCCCGTACAAAAAGCCTTTGCAAACTATACACACATTTGAAGTCATCAGTTTATGTTTTCAGATTTTAACACACAGGCCTTTGAAACTACGAATGTGGTGAGAAAATGTCAGCATATCTTCAAAAAAATTCCTTTGTATATATTTTATTTATTTTTCCACACATTTTCTTACTACTGTGATAGAGGTTCAAAGGTATGTGGTTAGTCTATTTCTTAGTGTAGTGTACATACAGCTTTGAGAACTGATTCCCCTTTCACAATTACTGCAATTATGGCAACTATGAATTGATTTAGGATCTGATTTTCAAGATATATATCTAAAACAGATTTTCACAATTCAGATATGTTATTCCTTGGATATTTGTTTTGATGTAAAAGATTTCCTGCAAGGCCTAAACCATGGTAAGTGACATGCCAGTTATTTCCACATCACCACTTTCTGTGCTATGTTTGGTTAGCAGCAAACTGATATTTCATCTTCCCTAGTTCATAGATGATCTTTCTATCTAACTGACTGTCCTAAAGAAATCAATTATCTTTTTCTTTCAGGATGACACACAGCTGTTGTGCATTAAAAATTTCCTTAATGGCTAACTGATTGATCACTGTACTAAATCCCTCCAGGAAACAATTCAATTTCAATACCTACATAGTTTCTGCTATACTCCATCTTAAAGGTGCTTATATTCAGACAATATTCCCAACAGATATAGGATTGAATGAGATCATAGAAAAAGGCGAAAAGATGATCTGATCAGCCAAATTAAACAGTTTAAAAATTGCGCACTGGGCACATGGAATTGCAGGCACAACAGAAAACATGTGAAACCCATGATACCATGGCCTGGCGGCATCTCTACTGTATGGCAAAGCTACCAGTAGGTAGATGCAATATAATATACTGTTGTCCCTGACTAGCCCTGTACTGTATGGCTGTGCCTATCTAGTCCTGTACTGTATCACTGTCCCTGTCTAGTCCTGTACTGTATCACTGTCCCTGTCTAGTCCTGTACTGTATCACTGTCCCTATCTAGTCGGGTACTGTATGGTTGTCCCTGTCTAGTCTGGTACTGTATGCTTGTCCCTGTCTAGTCCTGTACTGTATGGTTGTCCCTGTCTAGCGTGTATTGTATGGCTGCGCGTGTATAGTCCTGTACTGTATTGCTGTCCCTGTCTAGTCCTGTACTGTAAGGCTGTCCCTGTCTAGTCTGTAATGCATGACTGTCCCTGTCTAATCCTGAACTGAATGGCTGTCACTGTCTGTTCATGTACTGTATGGTTGTGCCTGTCTATTCCTGTACTGCATGGCTGTTTCTGTCTAGTCCTGTACTGTATGGCTGTTGCTGTCTAGTCCTGTACTGTATGGCTGTCCCTGTCTAGTCTGTACTGCATGACTCTTCCTGTCTAATCCTGTACTGTATGGCTGTCCCTGTCTACCTGTATTGTATGGCTGTCTGTCTATTCCTGTACTGTATCACTGTGCCTGTCTAGTCCTGCACTGTATGGCTGTCCCTGTCTAGTCCTGTACTGTATGGCTGTCCCTGTCTAGTTCTGTACTGTATGGCTGTTCCTGTCTAGTCCTGTACTGTATGGCTGTCCCTTTCTGGTCTTGTACTGTATGGCTGTGCCTGCCTAGCCCTGTACTGTAAGGCTGTCCCTGTCTAGTCTGTACTGTATGACTGTCCCTGTATAGTCCTGTACTGTATGGCTGTTGCTGTCTAGTCCTGTAATGTATGGCTTTCCCTGTATAGTCCTGTTATGTATGGTAAGGCTACCAGTAAGTAGATGGAAAATTCCAGACTGTACACATATGAATGAAGATGCACTCAACTTTCCCATGTTTTCCTTATTTGATATTAGCAGATAGTCAACCAAAATAGTAACAAGAACTGGACATGTCCACACTCAAACACTGGGCATGTATCAAATCCACACTTAAAAACTGGGCATGTGTCAAGTCCACACTCAAACAATGGACATGTGTCAAGTCCACACTCAAACATTGCTGAAAACCTTGTGCAAACATTACTGAAAACCTTGTGACACAGATGTCAAGATCAAAAGTGTGTGGAGAATACAACGCAGAATAAACTGTCTTTGCATTCAAAGTAAATACAGAATGCATCAAATGGTTAAGGGAATACATACAAATAACAAAATTTAACCAAAATCTTAACTCATATCTAAATCATTTTAATGTGACCTTGACCCCAAAGTAAACTGTGGTTGAGGAAGCATGTAGAAGAATTGACTTTCTTTGCTTCATGAGGACATACGAGTTATCAAAAGAATCTATCAAGGGTTTAAGGAAATATGAGCCAATGTAAAACTTTGACAAAAACCTTACCTAGAACTTTTGATGCTGCCACTCAGTGGCAGAGAGACCCCTGATTTGTCTCCATTTTCCACTAATGTGAGTGCAACAAAACTACATTTGTTAAAATTCTTGACAAAAATATTTCCCCTAAACTGCAGGACAAATGGTACCAAAACAAGGAATATGCAAATTATTTCCCATAAAAGTTATTGCCTTTCTTTTTTTGCTTTGCTTTCATTTTTGCTGAAATAAAGAGAAAAGTTTCATAATACTTTATTTACAAAAATAATTCAAAAATCAATTTTTACATATACAGTATGCATACAAGTGAACATATAAATAAAATGTAAATTAAAGCCAGACTAGATTTGTCTTTGTACAACACTTTTGTTGGGACTGTTGACCAAAAAAGTGCAAGCCCCCAAAAATTTGACAAATTAGAAAGCTTGCTTTAATGGCACGAAAATGTCATCAGGTCATCTGTATATACATACAAACATGCATTCCAAAATTCCATTTGTCCACCTCAAGTTGATAAATGTAAAAATTATTATATAACTGCTGCGACGAAGTAAAAATTTACTCGAGCCATCTACATATGAACATACTTATGCCAATATTTCACTTGTCTGTCTCAAAATGGTTCAATGACTGACCCACAGGTCAATTTTGTGGTCTGTGCTTATTCAACAAATCAATTCTATAATTTTCGTACATTTACTATAACATATATCATGTATGGCCCATGAACTTTGTATGGCCCATGAAGTTTTGGTCCCTGTGGCCATGGTGTTAAAAATGTTGGACCACTTTAATATATCTCAAAGTATTTTCATTAATGTTGTTAACAAGGTTATTATAAAACATTTCAAGTCCACAAAGAAGAACATGAGAAATGCAAACAGCACACATTGTGCACATCTTTTGACCTTTTCTGTACTAATGACCTTGACTTTGAGCTAAGGACTTTACCATTAGATGATAAGGTGTGGACCTGGGTCAACTTTCATCAATCATCTGAAGATTGACTGAGTTGACAGCTTGCATAGGTAAACAGGTCACTGAGTTGCATAGGTAAACAGTTCACTGAGTTGCATAGGTAAACAGGTCACTGAGTTGCATAGGTAAACATGTCACTGAGTTGCATAGGTAAACAGGTCACTGAGTTGCATAGGTAAACAGTTCACTGAGTTGCATAGGTAAACAGGTCACTGAGTTGCATTATCTCTTGTTGTGAACATAAGTGACAACCTAAATACGGAAACCAGTTACTGACTTGTGGTAGCCTTTGTCGTGAAAAAAAAAATGCTTTGATAAGTAAACAAGTCAATGACTTGCATTACACTTGCTGAGCATGAGAAATGACTAATTTTAATTCATGCACATACACACACACACACACACACATACTGTTGAACCTGTTTACAAATATTTGTATTAAATATTCAAAAACATTTTAATGAAAAATTGGAAAGGCTTCCCTGCGTAAGTCTGTATTGCAGACCCATGCTTTTCAATGGTGTATGAGTATTGCTTCTGTCAATGATACATACAAAAGAAAATGGGTGCAATAGAGCTAATATGACATTATATGGTATCTTATCTTCAAATTACACAAGTGATTTCTGCATGGAAAATTATAAAAGATGTGAAATATTCATACATTAATGTGACAGTTACAACCTTCTTATACTTTACTGTAGCAGGCTGAAACTGACCAGAAAGTTAGTTACCATTAAACACTATGCAACTATTTTTTTTCCCCTCACAACACCTGAAACATTGATATTTAAGAATATGTCATTTTTGACCAAAACCACTAAAAGTGATCTCCACTAAAATATCCCATTTCTAAAAAACCAGGAAATTTGAAACCAACAAAAATATCATTTTGCACAAACCATGAAAACTTATTCCAACGAGAGTGTCATTTTCATCCAAACCACTAAAATTGCTATCCAAAGAAAATATCATTTTTCACAAAACGGGGTATTTTATACCCAGGAAAATATGAATTCACAAAATGTCCAGAAAAAAAAAGGCTTCAACCAAAAGAAGGCAAAGGATCACGAAATGGCTTTAGAACAATCTGTTCCACCAGACCAAAACCTTACATTATGGAAGGCTGTACTGTCAGTAGTCAAGAAAAACACTAATTTGTCGAAAATTTGTAAGCATGTTTTCAGGCTAAATATCAAGAACAAACATCTGAGGTCTGTACTGTCAGTGGTAGAAATCAAATGCCTATCACAATAGGCAATATGTGCCATGGTGTAATGTACATGTGTACAAATGTATCAACGTCAATTATGCATCTCACAAAAGTATGAAGTCACAGTCAACAACAATCGACTGAAAATGCCAGTCATCTTACTATCTGATACTAGACCGAAGTCCAAAGTCTTGAGTTTCTTTTGAGTTTTTGGAGGCAGTTTGTTTCTTAAACTTGTCCGTTGAAAAGCATTTCCATAGTCGAATGGTTTCATCAGCAGCAGCACTAGCAACAGTGGTTCCGTCAGGTGACATGGTTAGGCACAAAACTCTCGCTGTGTGTCCTGAAATACAAATAATGCTCATTTATGATCTTCCAATGAAAGTCCCTTTCTTTCCTAGCTACCCCAAAAACCTGAGGCTCTCAAAATGTAACTTTTGGTCATGTATAAATTTTTGCAAGAAAGAAATGTGCTCTTTCAAGACATAATAACATAATGCAACCACATCTACTACTAATCAAAAGTCTATCGAGAAACACAACACAGAGTTTATATACAGTGTATATAGTGCTTATGGCAAATTTTGTTCGAAAATATGCTTCACATCACAAAGCACTTGCTTGGCTATTGTTATGACTCGATGGTCTTAAACTAAAAAACAGAAAAGAGCAAAAACCAACAAGTTTTATCAAATTCAACAAATAATTTATTTCCCTAGAATACAAAGTGAAAATTTAAAAATAACATGCAGTATTGTGAATAAAATCCCAAACAGTCCTTACAAATTTTATCACAAGTCCAAATGAATTCCAATTTTATCACAAGTTCCAAATGAATTCCAGTGGTGTTCTGAATAACTCCAATATTGAATGTGCTGATGTGCAACTAGCCTCGAATGTGCTAATGTGCCAACAGTCACTGATACAATCCAAAATGTCCTTGAATGAATTCACAGTAATCCCAAAATAATGACTTAGTCCAAAATGTTATTGAGCACTTTGCAATTCCAGTGAACTGAAATAAATAAATCCCCTCAAATAAAAACTGAAACACAACAATAAGCTTGATTGTAGTTCAATTTCCTTTCTAAAATATCCTAAGTAGTCAAAAACAACCAGGAATTTCCAGGTAAAAAACAACTATCCTAAACTCAGATACAAGTAAACATGTTTACCTCCATTATTAATGATTTCATACCTACCAACCACCAAGTACAAAAATACTAATTGCTTATGACAAAAATACTGATTTTCAGGACCAAATACTGATTTTTAAAATTTTAATGCATATGTAACTACTTACAACATATACAACCATCAGTAAGGTAGGACAGTGACTTGCATAATTATTTAATGTCAAAGATGCATGTGTTGCACACTTGCACCTTCTGGACGGGCACCCTGTTCCACTCAGGTGCCCATTCAGAAGGTGCAAGAGTGTAACACACTCAGGCACAGACTGTTTATAGGAACTTTCCCACCTTGTTTATTTTTTCAATTATTATCAATTCCAACGTACCAACTGTCATTGGTAATCTCAATTCTGTGTGATTTTCTTACTGAACTGTTTTCATTCTAGCATACGAGTAATCCTTTGTGATTTTATTGTCTGGAAAACGCATGCAGAATAAACCGCCAGCAACACTAGTAACTGAAAGAGGAAGGTTCATTTCTAAAAGAAATTTAATAAACCAAATTTCAATCGAATTACATCAAGGTTCTCTCTGGTATTTATATACATCCAAGTTCAGGCTGAGTTGTGTATGATGAAGCAGCAAGCTGATGTTTATTAGCTTTTGCGTGCTCTTGTATTTCATGTGCACCTCCATGCCCAATAGCGAAATCACATTACACAATTTCCAAAACGTAAAGTCTTCCTTTACTAGATGATTTCACAAATCTAAACAAGATGGCACAATTGTCCTTTCAGTTCTATTGTCCTGTCTTTTCTGGTGAAAATTCTGAATATTCTGCTTTCCTATTCAACATCATTAGACGTTGAATATTACGAAGATGAGACACAGTGGTAGCGGTAACTGTTTGCGAAATCCAATATGGCGGATAAGACAGGCATGGTAGCCTCGATTTCAAATGAACCAATCATATTGTAGCACTGTATTCCTATATACATATGATACATTTCTATCAGAATGGAACCGAGTACCCACTCTAAACTGAAAATTGCAAGGAAATTTTTTATTATTTTTTTCAAATTAAAAAACGTATTTTTTGAGAAAAAGAACGTACACCTGTATTCAGGTCCAAAATACGGGACAAATACAAAAAAAACGGGACAGTTGGCAGCTATGTGATCTGAATGTTTAATCTATATTGTGTTGTTTGCAAAATAAATATCACTAGTCATGTCAGCCCTTAATTCATTACTAACCGGGGTCAATTAAGACACGCATAACATAATCATGGAGAAAAGTTAACAAACGATACAAAAACTTAAACGCTATTTATGAACTTTAATGGCCATATCAATGCAGCATTCATTCATTTACATCATGTGATGCTAAAATTCCCGCGAGGCTAGGTACTGATGAGCACATAAGTAACTCAACCATTGGATTTAATGGATCGCTCTGGCAGCCTAGTGGTTAGTGTCCACCTCAGATGCAGGAAGTCGTGGGTTCGATCTCCAGCTGAGTCATACCAAAGACTTATAAAAATGGTACTAACAGCTGCCTCACTTGGTGCTCAGCATTAAGAAATTAGTGTTAGGACTGGTCGGCCTCATGTCAGGATAATGTGACTGGGTGAAACATCATGCTACATGTCTGCAGCATGATGCCCCCATGCTAGACATTGCTATAAACTGCCATACTGCAGACACTGTAGCGGTATGACTGAAATTTTTTTAAAGCTACATTAAAAATCCAAATCACACACACACACACAGACAGATTTTAATGGATACGAATCGACACAACACTTAAATAAAATTTATGGTTTCGAGGTTTTTAACGGGCCCTTCACTTCCTTTCTTGTCATTTAATATCAGAAATAAATGCTTCCAATAAAATATGTTTGTTTCAAAATCAAAGTACTTTCAAAGACTTCTGAGCATTTTTCTGTACCATCTGGAGTCAATTGCAAATTCAATCACTCTTCAAGGTAAGTACAAAGATTGTGCAAAAAATGGATATCATCATTGTCTTGAGGTAAACGTGATTACACACCCTTGATATAATCAATGTATCAGAAAAGTTATATTAAGCAAAATTTAATGAGAAATGTGATGCCATGCAAAAATCATAAAACAGAGGTGTACACCTGTCTTGTCACCTGAAAAATTAAGAAATTATGAGCAACAATTAAGAACAAAAGAAGAGAGAGAGAGAGAGAGAGAGAGAGAGAGAGAGAGAGAGAGAGAGAGACAGGGACAGAGAGAGAGAGACAGGGACAGAGAGAGAGAGAGAGAGAGAGTTTTACAAATAAATGTCTCACCAGTAAGATCTGCTACCCTGGTCATGTTGGGGTACTTCCAGATTGTCAATTGATTCTGGGAGTAACCATGTCCTGATATCAGCTCTTTATACTCTGTTGACCACAGAATGGAACACACCTATAAGAAATTTAAATACACTGAATGGAATACAACTATAAGAAATTTAAATACACAGAATGGAACACACATATCACAAATTTAAATACACAGAATGGAACACAACTATAAGAAATTTAAATACACAGAATAGAACATAACTGTAAGAAATTTAAATACACAGAATGGAACACACTTATAACAAATTTAAATACACAGAATGGAACACAACTATAAGAAATTTAAACACAGAATGGAACACATATCACAAATTTAAATACACAGAATGGAACACACCTATAACAAATTTAAATACACAGAATGGAACACACCTATAACAAATTTAAATACACAGAATGGAACACACCTATAACAAATTTAAATACCTATGTATATCTCAGTCAGGGTTGTATCTACGATCTAACCAATTTGGGCACTGCTCCCCACCCCACCCCAAAGTTGAAAAAGGGGCACCAATCTAGCCATAGTTGGGACCTCTTAATAGGGTCTTAAAATGCAAACAAAATCAAACCAGAAAAAGTTTTAAAATAGCAATGAATGTTTGAACTTTGCAGTCACATCAAAATATAACTGAAATATAGAATCTCCAAAAACACATCTCGTACAGATTTGTTCTTTGAAAGTATAACAAGGAATTTCGAGTCCACATAAAGCTTGACACCATGTTTGAAGTACCTACATTACTATCATTACTGTCTATATCAATCGATCAAATTCTTCAAGAGAACAAAAATGGCATATGTTCCAATCTGCTGGTGCATTATATGATGGAAGTCCAACAATATAACAGGCTGACCCTGATTTGTATGATAGGTTGACGTCTCACTGCCATAATAATTGGTGCTGGACCGTTCTGTTCCAACAGCATCTACATGAAAACTGGGGCAAAAGTTTCCAGCTGTCCAACAAAGTTGGCAGCCATAGTGACACAGTTGCAGAGCACAGAGTCTAATCACTGTATTCATACTATATTTACTATGATGCCTTTATCAAGTAACTCCAGTGCCTATATTTTTTGATCTTTGTTGGCTGACATTTCTTTTCTTTGAAGAGTGATGGTTCCTGAGGAATGCCAAAGTCAGCTGAACTAGGGGTGCAATTTCTTTAAGCAATGGAATCTTTCGAATTATATTAAGCCTAATGTCATTTGTTTGGTTAAAGAAATTTAGCTGGTAGTTTAACCACATCTGGCATTCCTTGGCTACAATTGCTCTTCACCCAAAGGAAATGACAGTCCTTAATAGCAACACCGTACAGGGGTATAATAATGGAAATAAAGCACGCATTAAACATAAAAATTTGTGCCCAATCCATACTTTTTGCACCCATTCATTTGTGTAACTCTTTCTCTAATTCTGCAGTCTTGAATGCCATCAATATTTTGGCCAAAACAATGACTATAAACAATAGTTTTCCACAAAAAATATTTGCATCTTTCTTTCCTCATCATTTCTGTAGCTATTTTTCCATCTATATCAACAATGAAAACTCCTCCTGTCCAATTTCACACTTTGAGAACTATACCTGTGACTGAGCATCAACAGAATTCAGGCAGGACCCTGTTCCAACATTCCAGAACCTGATATGCCTGTCTGCTGTACCACCACCACTGGCCAGAAGGTGTGGCTGCCATGGACACCATGACAGTGCCTGAAATGAGGAAGGACAGTTATCGAGTACTTAGTACTTACCTAGAACAGTCTTATATGGCAGTAACAACTACAAGATTTCAATCACCATCTTAATCCTTACCAATAATTGTAAAAATAAAATACTGTATGCTAGAGTCTAGGTATAGTTTATACAACACGTCCCAATGCTCCATGCTTTTGTCCTACTTGCCCTCAAAATATGTGCCCAGTGGGTAAAGGTACTGAGAATATTAACAGACCCAGGGGCCAATAATGCATATCTAAATCACATTTTATCTCCAGTGTGTGTGTATGTGTGTGTGTCTGATGTGCATCTTGAATAGTTTCAAAGTAATGCCCAGCAGCCCCTACCACCTCATTCAATGACCAGATACAACATTAGAGATGGCAAAATTTTGGGAAATTTCTACTGGGTACTTATCAACCTTAACAATCAGTTACCTGATCAAAGAGAAATTGTATTAAATGTGAACCTGAACAGCTTTATTGTAGGTTCACACATGCCAACTCCCAAGACAGGTATAAGCATAATTTATTACTAATATAAGTGGCAAAAAAGCTTAATCTGAGCATAAAGAAAGCAATCTATATATTACATGCCATAATTACAGAAAACTTTATGATAAATGTACACATTTATTTTATTTAATTAACATTCATTGGATCTGCAGTTAAATTTTTTGTCACAAATCGGCCAAATCCATGTGGATTAGTAGTTAATACAAGAGTACAGACACAAAAGAAATTGATAAATTGTTTATGCATAACACTCACTTTAAGTAGTCTACATGTCTACAGTAACTTTAGCAAATAGTCGTAAAGTCCACAAATGATGACTGTTGTATTATCCTCGTCCTGCCATGGTTTGTCCCTTAACAATGGTCCGGTGCAACATGTTTTAAGTTTAACAAGATCACTCTCCTCTAACATTTTTCAGTTATATAACATCCAACAGTCACATTGATACAGCCTTTTTTTTTCTTTTTAATGATATCTGGCACCATTTATTTTCAATTTAGACTGGTCTGCTGAGTATGCAGTAACAAAACTGAATGAATCTAAGACAAGTAGTTTCACATTCATGAATCCCATCTGTTTTCTTGGAACAGTTTCATGTAAAATTAATGAAAACATTTCCATATTTACACATGTGGTCAATATTTATTAGCATTTTTTTCAGTTTTATTAAATAACACAGATTTTTTTTATATTTAAATATTTCAGTTAAAAATTTCATTATGTATATTGTACATTTCGTTCTTCTTTTCCTAACATGGTATAAGAAGTGCATGTTACGGTAACCAAGTTTTAATGTTGTGTTTGCCGTGACAAAAATATCTTGTCTTGGGTTTCCCGCTAATAACAAAAGGTCCAGTAAATGAACATGTGAACAGTGGCCACAATTTGAACAGCTAATACTCACTCCTGGGCCACAAACTTGAGGTAAAAATGGCATTAGCTAAACTGTACAGTTATATTGTGCTTCTTTATGTATTTAAATTTTATTTCGTTGTCAAATATTTCTTAATCAGTACTTATTGTCGCTGTCAATAAAAGGTACTAACCTAGTTAATGGCATCAGGATCTCAAAACACATCAGGATCTCAAAACATGTGTGTTTAAGTCAGAAGAAAAATGGCGCACAAACCATGGACAGGCACAAAGTTAGGATGGCCCTGCTTTAAATATCAGCGTTGATTCTTAAATAGGTCATGCATGAAAGGAGAGAAGTGTCCTCCCTTATATTATTATAGAGTACATGTATGACAAGTAAATTGTAAGCAACCATACAAGCCCCTATGATGAATAAATGTGCACGATACGAGCCTCGACCTGTAATTGTTATTCTACATCTCACTCTGAACTTGGAATCCTTTCTTTTTATTTTATGTGTACCCAGTTGTTAATTTTATTACCCAGGTTATTATCAATGGGCAGGTACCTGCATATCCAGGTACCTGTTGGCATCTTTATAGAACATTCCCAGGCAAGTTAATATCATAATATGGGAGCTGTCTTAATGCTAGGTAACCTATTGATCCTCTTCCTTGTTAACAACCCAAGGGGATGTATCAAAACCCTAAAACTAATATACACATCTAAAGACATCCCCATCCCTTGTTCAAACCCAAGGGGTTGTATCAAACCCCTAAAACTAATATACACATCTAAAGACATCCCCATCCCTTGTTCCAACCCAAGGGGATGTATCAAAACCCTAAAACTAATATACACATCTACTTACCATCCCCAGTACTTCATTCCAAGGGGTTGCAACATAACTCGTAACATTTTATTCAGATCTACAGACCATGCCCCACTCCCAAGGAGCTGCATTGAAAGTATAAAACTACTTTCCACATCTACAGACCATGTCCCATGCCCCTTGCACCACCAAAAGGGGCTGCAAATTATAAAAACTATTTCTACATCTACAGACACCTCCCTCACAAGGTCTGATGTCTATATTTTGAAAAATATAAGTGTTGCCCAACATTACAAAGCTATGTGTATATGGAAAGGTATGGATTAGATATTAACCCTTTTCTCCCAAAAGCACTTGAATAATGACAACTTTTGCAAGGATAGAATTTTTACGAAACTGAAATGCAGTATAATTTTCAACACAGGTTACATCAGTAGTAATATTGTTATCCATACCTGCTTTAACATCAGGGTATTAAAGCAAGCCTATATCTCATATTCAGTAATACATAGTATCTCACATCTTCACAATGATACATTGCTTTGATCAGCTTGTTATGTCCCATATTCCTATTTACATGCAAAACAAAAAAGACTCGTATTGACATCACCATTTCTAAGTCATTTAATCCTCACCTTTACAGCAGCTTGGTGATGTGTAAACGTGTGGACTGGTGAGACTTCACTTCCAAGAGATGCATCCCAGATGTTAATAAGGTTGTCATTTCCTCCGCTGGCCAAGTAACGTCCATCTGGTGACCAACTGAGGCCACAAACTTCCTGGGTATGATTGGATAGATTGGCTACAATGTGTTCAGCTACACGTACATCATGGTGCATAATCAATCCAGATCGTGAGCCACTTTAATAAAAAAAAAAAGAAATTTTTAAAAAATTTATTTGGCAAGCAATGGCAATGTGTATGTACAATGCTTTTTTGCCAGTCCAATTTATTTAAAAAATTTTTACAAAATCTTTTGTCACATGATTGTGCATCTTTATAAAATTCCTTTTATATTCTGTTATTTTTTAAACAATATCTCCATGGCAATAAAACTACTGACAGATGTGGCAAAACTGCACAAGAAATAACAAGAACATATAGGTGAAGACTAATACTCTTTTACTTTAGCTTATAGTATCAATGCAAGTGACAGCAAAATTGACTATGCTCATTTATTACCTCTAGTTGCCAATTATAAGATTTCCCTATTTGTTATAAATACACAAACAAACCTGAATCATGAATAAACCAATGAAATAAGCTCTTTTCTTATATACTTAATGTGAAATATAGAAAACTATTGGTCAAAAGTTTTTAATTCCTTTTTTCTAAGTGTGCAAGAATACATAATTCCCCACCATGCCATGCAACACTTGATATTGTCTGCCCATAGAAATTATACTTACAGCAAGAAAAACAGTATTTTGTGAGAGCAATAGACAAAAAGCTGCATTACTTTTGAGGCATACAAAATATTTCTGCCAAAAATGTCAGACTTGCTTTATTGCTTCTGTACAAAGGCATGTTCCCTTAACAAAGCTGATGTAAAAAAAAAATTCATTTATTTCAACAGATTACTGGTCTCCCCAAACCTACCATTCTCTTAAATCAGTATATTTTTCTTTTAATTTATGATCAGCCAATAAACGCAATTGAAACTGAGGGTAACTTATGAAAAAGGGTGTGGTATACTGAGGGGTAAATTTAATCTTCAAAGCTTCAATTCAGATATTTAGATACAATTTTAAAAAATGTCATTTCCTGCTAAATAGTGGATATTTTTCAACTCGTGGTAAAAACAGTGGCATTTCACTTGTGGTTTTAACATTTCTTAAAATATCTTGTTTTTTTGTATCACATGATAAAATACATTGTGTATTAACACAGGAAAAGGAAATATCCTCTATATTCATTGATGAAAGTTATCTCCTATGGATGTGATCTCCTATCTATTGGTAAGAGACTGGAAGAGAAATCTGACTGGTTGACTTAATCAATATCAAATGTTATGTTGGACTGACCTTCAGAGAAAACTGTAATCTCGCTCACAGTGACTGGTTAAACTGGTTTAAGCATATTCATGAGGAACAAAGAAATTTTACAGAATGCAAAGTGTAAGCGTACAGAGAATTTTCACCCATGGCTTGCAAATATGACCTTGTGTATGTTATGATTTTAATTTCAATGAAATTCTGAACAAACTTCTAAATCAGTCATATATCTTTGAACAGAGATTAAAGTTCCAAAATCAAAATACATTACGACTGTACCTCATCAATCAAAAAATAAGGTTAGCATCAGCAGCGTTGCACACTTACATGCAGCATGGGGTTATGGGCTTCTGTGTGTAACAATGCATCCAGCTGACATACAGTATTGTTGTACACTGGTACACAAGTGTAGCATCGTCAATGCATTTAGTGTACACCATGTGTCATCAGTTTGATGACTGTTCTGATCAATTAACCCCAATAGATACAGCATTGTCAATGCATTTAGTGTACACCATGTGTCAACAGTTTGATGACTCAGTTAAAACCCCAATAGATGCATAATATCTTCATCTATACATCAAAAATTTTAAAACTGCCCAGAATTTAGATTTTCATAATTTTGTACAAAATTTCAAATTTTCCTTCAAATGTGAATAGGTGTGTAATGATAACCAACAAAAATGCTTGGAGATCAAGTACTAGTAGTTACCAGCTACAGAACTGCATTTCCAGTTACACACTCATTTTTAAAAACAAAACTTTATTATATATACATATTTGTTGAACTGAGGCCTAAAATGAAGTCATGTTTTGTTTTGTTTTTGTTTTCAAATGCAAATCTTCGTACGATAATGAGTCCAACCCAGGTCACACATCTCCCTCATATGGCTTTTCTGCTTATTGTGCTAAAAAAGTCTTTGTTTAAAAAAGTCCAAAAAAGTTAACTGATTGGACAGAATTTTAAAATGTATGAAATGGCATGAAAAACTAATCTGGTCATTTTCTTATGATCATGATAAAGCGTGCAAAAGTTCATGCTTAAGTCCAACAGTTTTTAAGCAAATACACTAAAATGGCTTCAGGTTGGAAATATGTGATGTGATGTGATTATGATTTTTAACGTAGCGTTAACAATTTTTTAGCCATATCGCTACGATGTCTGCAGTGTGGCAGTTTATAGTGATGTCTAGCACTGGGGCATCATGCCGCAGACATGTAGCATAATGTCCCACCCAGTCACGTTATCCTGACACCAGGCCGACCAGTCCTAACACTAACCTCTTAATGCTGAGCGCCAAGCGAGGCAGCTGTTAGTACCATTTTTATAAGTCTTTGGTATGACTCGACCGGGGATCGAACCCACGACCTCCTGCATCCGAGGCGGACACTCTAACCACTAGGCCACCGGAGCGGTAGGTTGGAAATATGGATGAACAGCATCAAGACAGAAGCCAAGCCATCAGCATCCTTGGAATCCTGTCATAAATTTGAATGAATCTGAATAGGTCTGGCGGAATGATTACAATGTAAATAAACAGATCCTGAGGAATGATTGCAATGTTAATAAAAAGATCTTTTGGAGTGATTGCAATGTCAATAAATGGATCATGTAGAATGAATGCAATATCAGTAAATGGATCTAGTGGAATGGTCGCAATGTAAATAAATGGATGTAGTGGAATGATCGCCAGCGTCAATAAATGGATCAAGTAGATTGACTTATCTCAATAAATGGATCATGTAGAATGCTTGCAATGTCAATAAACCTGCATTATGACATTTAAAACGTCTTTGGAGATAATGCCAACCTATTATTAGATTTCATGGATAAAGGGATGTAGTGTCCATTCTTCCAGAGCATATATAACATCCACTTTGAATGTCATAATAATAATAATAATAATAATAAATTTGAGTTTCCCTCAACAATTTTCTGTACTCTTGTCCTTTCTTTATTTCTGCCTCCATTTTTTTCCATCCAGTATACTGTACCAATTTATCTCTTCTATAATTTGAAGGTATTTCCATTTTAAGTCCTTATACAGCAGCATTGGGAACACATTGGATCATTTCTACCAAAATCCACATCAGAAATACTCTGGAGTGATACAGAATAAAAAGGGAGAAATCACCAGAAAATAGTGAGGAACTCAGGTCACACACTGAAGTATGCTAGTAAAAACAGAACCATGCTAATATAATATATACTTTTATGGAATTATTAGCACAAATTCAGTAAAGTTTTCTAAAAAGTTCAAACTTGAAAGAAAAGAAACAATCCTGCAAATGTTTCAAGCATGAATATACATTTTCAGTGTCAATGGATAAGTTGTCATAATGGATACAATAATGTTCTGATGAGGACATAAAATCATTTGGTAAACAAGGGACATGTGTATGCAATGGCAGCTACAGTAGTATTGCCAAGTTGTATTTCTGATCACTGATGGAAAGCCTGAGTGCATGCTGCAGTACTTTTTATTGACTGGTCCTCTGTCTCAAGTTTAACTGGGGACATGTCAGAAATTTATCCTGAAACAATATGATTGGTCCATGATATGCCATTAAAAATAGAGTTGGACCAGACAGGAAACATGTAAATGACTATATGAGAAGTGCCAACTGAAGTGTTAGATCGCAATGAAGTCATATGCTTGTTGCTGATGCATCAGTGTGATATCATAAAAATTGCTTTTAGATGCACCTAATTAAACTAACCAATTAGATTACTGGCATAAATACCATCTCATGAATTTGGGTTAGGGTACTAGTCTATACCTTTTCTACCCTTACACTGGCATCTTTATAAAATTATTTCAGACTTGTATCCCACCAATTTATTACTATTTAATTTCATTCACTACATTCAGAAATTGGAACAACATTACAATTTTGTAATATTTCTTCAGAATGCATAATTGTCAGTATTTCAGCAGCTAACTCAGTGGATGGCATAAAAGGTTGTCTGACAAGGCAAGTGATTATGAGCTATTACCAATAAAAGTGAGAGGAAATGTTGGCAGGAATTATAACTCCAATGATGACATAAGGTAATTTTTATTCCACACTATTTTTGCCCTTGAATTCAGGATAATTACAGGACTTTTGCTGAAATATTTCATATTCATATTCAAAATAAAGGCCTAGTCCAAATGTAATAAAAGCTGCCATATTCATATTCAAAATAAAGGCCTAGTCCAAATGTAATAAAAGCTGCCATATTCATATTCAAAATAAAGGCCTAGTCCAGATGTAATAAAAGCTACCATATTCATATTCAAAATAAAGGCCTAGTCCAGATGTAATAAAAGCTGCCATATTATGTCTTGATCCATTCCAATCCGATTGATGCTTGCATATCAGAACCTGGATTATAAGCATTAAATCACCCAAATAAAATATATTTATCACATTACCCTAATTAGATATATCTGACATCATCCTAATCAGATATATTTATCACATTACCCTAATTAGATATATTGATGACATTACCCTAATTAGATATATTTATGACATGACCTTAATTAGATATATTTATGATGTTACCTAATTAGATACAGTGTTACTCTAATTACACTTGATAATTTAGATCTGCATTTCAAACTATCAAATGTTGCTGAATAAGTGTTGAAATAGCTTACCATGTATACTTATGTAAAAGTTGGGTCCAGATGCAAACAACTCAAACCCTCCTCATCCGATGTCAGCAGATCAGGATCCACTCTTAACAAACTGCACAGACCCATATCTACCTGCATGTAATGCTATGGCAGATTTAAGTCTATGCAACTGGAACAGGCTATAAGCAACTATAGACAGCAAATGTCAAATTTCAGATAACCTTATTTTACTGCATTCAGACAGAACTCTGTATGAATGTTTACATGGATGAAATGTCAATTGCTGATCTTGTATGTACTTTTTGTCAAATAAGCAGAAAAATGGAGGGTATGAGAAATGGCGATAGCAAATTTACAAAAAAGAAAATATGAAAGGGCCAAGCATAGAGCAGACTTTCTGCCAAAATGTAAAGTGGCATACCAATGATTTAATTTTGAGGATTCAGTTTCTGTTCAGGGATTTACACTAAAATACTGTAATTACTTTATTTTTTATTTCTTTATGCATACTCTGTTATATTGCTGTTTATGTTTATTTGGTGTTAATTTTGCAATAACTTTTCCTCATTTACAATCTTGTTTTTATTCTGTAGTTTATGTTGATTTAGACGTACTCCTTCCTACAATATCTATAAGTATGCAGTTTTCTAGTTTTATTTAATTGACATTTAAATGCAACTATTATTACTTGAAGTTTAGCAAATATTTCTTTCCTTTCATTTTGCGACCAAACAGGTTGGGGCAAGTAATTCATTGGTCAGGGAAATCAGGTTTTTTGAGAACTTGCCTCACTATCCAAGAGATCTTTACCACAAATGAAAACTGGGATTTTTTCAAGGACCAGAGATGCCAAATTTGACTATATTTTAGGACCCATGGAGATTCCAATACTTAAAGTGGTAAATTGGTACAAGATGTTTTGCAATCTCAGTCAAAGAATACCCAAACACAAAAATTTATACACTTCCAAAAACTTCCCAGTACTAAGAACTTTATAATGAAATTTAAATAAAACAAAACAGAAAAAATAGCGTGAAAATAGGCGACCTACCAAACCCAACGGAACGTGCACTAAAACAACTCTGGGCAATAAGCACTTTACGAAACATAGTTACCTATAATTTTCAAATCTGTAAAAACTTACTCAAAAACAAAAGCAAATAACATGTAACAGAAATGTCTTCCATATTCAGAATAAAAACAAGGCAAAAATTTATATCATTGTTGAGGTAGTTATCAACGACAAGTACATCAAGACCAGTGGTTAAAATAATCACATTTGAGGTAGTTATCAATGACAAGTACATCATGACCAGTGGTTAAAATAATCACATTTGAGGTAGTTATCAATGACAAGTACATCAAGACCAGTGGTTAAAATAATCACATTTGAGGTGGTAATCAATGACAAGTACATCAAGACCAGTGGTTAAAATAATCACATTTGAGGTAGTTATCAATGACAAGTACATCAAGACCAGTGGTTAAAATAATCACATTTGAGGTAGTTATCAATGACAAGTACATCAAGACCAGTGGTTAAAATAATCACATTTGAGGTAGTTATCAATGACAAGTACATCAAGACCAGTGGTTAAAATAATCACATTTGAGGTAGTTATCAATGACAAGTACATCAAGACCAGTGGTTAAAATAATCACATTTGAGGTAGTTATCAATGACAAGTACATCAAGACCAATGGCTAAAATAATCACATTTGAGGTAGTTATCAATGACAAGTACATCAAGACCAATGGTTAAAATAATCACATTTGAGGTTATGTTTCTGCATGCCAAAGGATCTCTAAAGTTCCAGACCTGGATTTTATACTGACCTGGAGCAAATATATGAGTTCCAATCAAGGGTGCCTATTCTGGAGGAATGTCCTGTCATGGTTCTCATTAACTTCTGCTGCCCAGCATCCCACAGCTGTTAAAAAAAAATTTTTTACACTTTGTACAGATGGCATCAGAACAATATCAAATTCATTCAGAGATTCTGTATTCTAAAGCTACAAATGTGAGAATACAAGTAGCATGTCTGGAGTTTGAGTGTAACATTTTAGCCCAAGTTTCGTTCATTAGACAAAGATCAGAAAAATTAAAATTAAAAATGGAAATGTAGTCAAACCTATCCCAACAATCACCTTTACTCTGTCATCATCTATTCACAACAACCATTCTAAATGCCCCTGTCAAATTTCCAATAAAAATGTCCTGCATGTAATGGTCACTTGCCTTCCATGGTCAGTGCCAGGTATTTCAAACAATTGTTTCTCCTTGCCTTAAGTGGTCACTGGCGCGTATGTACAGTAACTGCTCAGTCTATGCAAAGTAAATTTCTGCTTCATGAGGAAGGCATTGTTGAGAAAAACTTATCTGTACTCTAGTCATCTTGACAGTGTAACTCAAAGGTGTCAATATATCAGATTCGAATGCAAGGCAGGTTTTATCATTAGGGTAGAGGCACAAAGCAATTTGTTTGCTGTTTGATACGAAAACTAATAGTATTATCGCAGCAGAAAAAGAAGTAAAAGTACAGACTGGTTCACTAAATAACTTGATTATGAATATAATGAATCTGAGAGGCGAAGATTCAAATTAAAGAAATCCATCTGTTTTCTTGGAAATGGTTCATATAATGTTACTAAAATAGAAAATTAGAACAGTACATGTAGATCTATGAAGGACAAATTAGCTCTTGTGCATCAGTCTTTCTTCTGAAAATATTCTCAAATTTGTATGATCAGTGGAATTCAAAAGATGATAATATAAATGACAAAAACAACTTTTATTCCTTTATTCTTATTTTTATTTTTTAACATACTGGAAATGTGAAATCCATATACAGGCAAGTGTAAGACATAATTCAGTGAAATAAGCATAACGATTATGTCTAAAGTGTAATGGTTGGCATGGATGCTTCTCACATAAGACGATTGTCTTCCGATCTCGGTCAGCTGAGCAACTGGCTTATCTAGATATTATTGTAAAGTGTGAACATCAGTTTCCAAGTGAAACTTTTACAATTTGCCACACCAAAGAGTCAGTCCTCTGTTTTACAGTCATATGTAAGCTGTCAAAAGTTGTTGTGTCATGGTGCACAAAGCAAACTAGGATTTTCTTAAGTCAGTTAGAATTTACTTTAGGATGCATTAAAGTGACCAGGATACAGTAATCTTGTGTAGAAGATAATTTTTGGAGAGAACATACATGCATATTTTATAATTTTGTTGAATAATGCACAAATCAATCTTGATATTGTAATAATAATAATAATAATAAAAGTAATAATAATAATAATGATAGTAATATTCCATGCATGGTACTTATTCAAAAACAAATTTTAAAGGGTAAGCCTGTTTACACAGGTCAGTTTTCCTTTTCCCCATGGTCACTGTTCAAAGATTTGAGTGTATCTTCAATCCTTCTGAAATCATGTTTGTTCGGACACTGGGTCCTTTACAGTACCATAATATGTATTATACTTCAAGTTATTCTGAAATCATGACGAGGGGATCACACAAAGTTAATCACACTTGTTAATTCCAGTCTCCCTTTAATGAATGATGACGGGATCACACATAGTTAATCACACTTGTTAATTCCCGTCTCCGTTTAATGAATGAAGAGGGGACCACACAAAATTAATCATACTTGTTCTCCCTTTAATGAATGATAAGCTATGAAAGAGAAGCATGATTTAAAACTACCAGTACTGATGCAAAAGGAGATAATGTAATAATCATGATAAGCCTTTCACTCAGCAATGAGAGGCTTGCCTCACTTGAATTACAGATGAGAAAGTTTTTCATTTATTGTATCTTTTTAAAGTTTATGTCTTAACTTTGGTCATTACATCATGCAGTATGGCTATATGACTTCAAAGGAGCACCAAAAAAATCAATAGAGTGTAATTAATTCTACCAGCTATCAGTACTTATATATTATTGTGGTAATTAATAACAGGTACACATATTTAATAAACTGCCACAAGAACAATCTATTTATTCACAATTAGTTTCTAAAACTTCACTCAAAACTGACCATGTCCAAAACATTTAGGGTATTTGAAAACAACCTCCATAAATGCATAGGAAAACTCATTGACAGATACCTTTTGATCACAGTGGTCACTGAAGTTACAGGTGAGTAAATACAACTTCATATTTAACCCTTAATGTGCTTGGCATGGCAAATGTCATGCTGTCAGTATAGGTCCTGTTAGTGATTGTCATGGAGTAAGTGATGGTGTTGGTACAGATCCCATAGTGCCTGTTGCAGCAGAAGTCATGCCATAGGTCCCTTTAGTGCTTATTATGCCACGATTTGAGCATTGGGCCCAAAGTTTTTGTTGCAGTATATGCTTTTGATCAGGTCAGTGACAGTTTAAACATTTAGGTTGACAAAAAAGTTTAACACATGATTTCATTCAGCAAGTGCTGGCTGATAATACAGATGATTACAATGACTCTGAAAGTTCTGATGCAGATGAGATTATTTGAGTCAGAAAGTGCTGTTGGAATTACCAATAAAGTATTTTGAGTCTAAAAATGATGTTGAATATGCATCTGATGTACCTGCTGGATGGTCAAAATTGGACAGTCAACTTCCTATTCAACGGTTTTCAAAATTAAATGTAGAACTGCACTTGATCAGAGATTAAATTTTCTTATGTAGATCAGGGACTAGACATGGCAGACTTGATTGAGAACCACTGCGTGAGAAAATGGAAACCTGACATAACCAATGAATTGAAATATTTCTGCATTGGTGATCAAAATAGGTTTTCATGCATACAATTTTTTAAATCAATTTTTAATAGGCAAATGAATATATGATATTCAGCCCAAAAATCTGAGTAGGGATAAATGTTATGATGTTCTAAGCAAGTAACACCTGAACATGCAATGAACTCAACAGGTGACTGAGTAGTAATGACTTTATTTAAAAAGGGTAACACAATTAGCTAAGAACTAATCTACCATGAGGCCCTCATACAAAGGAATTTTTTTATTTTAGCTGCATCTCTGAAGCCACTGGATATATTGGGTTTGGAATAAGGAAATAGAGGGGGAATTTCTAATCTCAACTCGAATACTATTCCAGAGCAAAGTTCCAGAGTATTGGAAACTTTTTAAAAAATAATTCCATATTTGGTTTGGGAATTTTATACTCTTTGGTAGACATGGATCGCAGATGGGGAGTATTACCAGGTAGCATATACAGTAGTCCCCCTCTTATACGGCCACCCCTTCTGCACCAGGAGAGTGGCCTTGTAAGACGGGTGGTCTTTCCAGAGGGGGAATAAATTTTTTGTGAGAAGTATATGTAATGTACATAGTAAGAAAGCTACATTCTTCAAAGCATTTAATATCTTCATTTAAAAGTAACATTAATTATTAAAAGGTTCTTCTTGTTATAATAATAGACTTATTTCAACTGAATATGCATTAATAGTTCTTATTCTTGGCGTAAGCATGATATGTGAGCGGGTGTTGTTGTCATGCACATTGCAAATCCATTCAAAAACGTCATTTAAATCTTGGTATATACATAATTCTCTTTCTATTTGCTCCATTTTCCAACTGCTGCTGACTAACCTCCTTATCGGTTATGATGTTTATTCGAGTGTTTTCAACATAAAATTGTTTTATTCTAGTCTTTTCTACCTAAAATTGTTCTGCAAGTCCCCCCTCCCCACATCACTCGATGTTTTCCAGTAGAATAACCGACTTTTTTTCTAAAATAATTGTCTCCGTTTACGTGATGACATGTTAATGTTTGGTTGTTGTTGTTGTTGTGGGGCTTAACGCCATTTTTCAGCACACGATAGGCTATACATGGCGGCCAGTATTAATGGTGGAGGAAGAAACCGGGAAATCCCCGGAAAGAACCACCGACCTATGAAAA
Source organism: Megalonaias nervosa (assembly GCA_016617855.1). Lineage (NCBI taxonomy): Eukaryota > Metazoa > Mollusca > Bivalvia > Unionida > Unionidae > Megalonaias > Megalonaias nervosa. Next base: position 54,806 of record JAECUM010010537.1, read on the forward strand.
GCTACTGGCAAGCTTTCTCACATATCCACATTCGCCGAATCCTAGACTCGAACCCACGCAGACAGAGGTGAGATGGCAGTGATCCGTAACGGAAAGCTCTTTAGACCACTTGGCCACTCGGGGCCCCTAATGTTTGGTAATGATTTATTTGAATGTTGCTAACTGTATGCGATTTAATTATGCAGACGAAACTTTTGTAGAGCGGACAAAATGCCTTCTTCGTAAAGGAAGCGCTAAAGGTGTTGTCACGTGATTTTTCAGTCTTTGTCTGGTATCCTGTTTTGTTCAAGTTTAATTTCTCTATGTGTGTCTGCACAAAATTTATTTTTAGCCTATGCTGACCCTGCTATGATCTTGACAATTACATCCGGTTGTAATCAATGTTGCCAACTACAAGACTGATAAAACAATTTTTCTGCATTTAAACAAAATGCCATGTGTTTTTAAAGGTAGCGATCTTGTCACGTGATTCATTAGTTGCAGTCTGGTACCCTACTGTGTTTACATTTCTTTACACTAAGTGAGAGAAGCCAAAACAGCTTTGATATGTATGCAGATTTGACCTCGCGGCCGTTAGGATTTGTAAACTTGACAATTATTGTCAGTAATAATAGCCACTAATTATGAAAGTGAACAAGCTCATCATCCTACTAAGGGAAGCCATAAAGGCTATCAAACCATTTTCCCGCTGACTTGTGTATTGTACATCAATACCGCCACTTCTCAACTGTTACTACTGTTCAATAATTGTAATCTTAACAATTATCAGAGTGACTAAACCGGACATCTCATGATAACACAGCAGTAAGGCTAATCGGATTACATGTACTTACCTTTTTGTATGGATTAAAATTTGAGTCTTTCTCAGCTTTATGGAATAAATGTGGCTTCTCGTGAGGCGTAAATGATATATTAACCTTAGTGGTACATGTACTTTAGCCAACACTTCTTTCAGTAACGAAAACCTGACAGTGGGACACAGAAATCGGATTACTTAACACACATTATGAATAAAATACTGGTTCTGGATACATATTACAAAATAAAATGCGGCTGCTTGTGAGGGGTAAATTTTATATTTTTACACTAATATGCTGGCCGCTGCTCGCGTTAGTGGGGTGGTCTTTTGTGAGGGGTACTTTTGAACACAAACTCGTCGGTGCCGACGGATTCTAGCCGTAAGGAGCGGGTGGCCGCTAGTCCGGGGGGGGGGGGTCATTCAAGATGGGGACTACTGTACTGGAATAATGATTATAAATATTCAGGAGCACTATTACTGGATATCCTGTACATTAATTTGGCTTTAAAAACAGATTTGGTCTCTAATAGGTAATATTTTTAACTTACCAGCTAAATTTTCCTTGCTTTCTTTCTGGATTGATATTAGCCCAAATGCTCTTTCTTGAAGAGGTGCCACCTTTGCTATGTTTTTATCATTTGAATTACCCCATACTGTATTACAGTAGTCTAAATAGGGTTGTATGTAACTGTTATAAAATAGTTTTCTGCGCTTTTCAGGGAGAAAATGTCTTATCCTACTGAGAAGCCATAAACTTGAATTGACTTTTTTACTGATATGTTTGATATGTTCAGTCCAAGATAGGTTATTATCTACCAAAACACCAAGTAGTCTATCATGACAGACCATTTGCAAATTTTTATCCTTCCATGTCGGACATAGTTCATCACTATCAAGATTTGCCCTTATTTGCCATGTTGAGATAAGTAATATTTTAGTTTTACCAGTATTTACCACTATGCCACTGCATGTGCACCAGTTGTCCAGTTTGTTTAGGGCATTCTGTAAAGAAATTTCAAGTTCATGCTTTGTGTTTTGGATGTCTGACAATGTTGTGTCATCTGCATAGAGATCTGTAGATGATATTGAGTCCCTTAGTAAAAGTGAAAGGTCATTAATAAATAAAATAAACTGTAATGGACCTAGAATTGAGCCTTATGATACTCCATATCTAATTGTTCCAGGTTCAGACAGAACATTATTTATATAAACATGTTGTGTTCTCTCACTTAAGTATGAAGTAAACCATCTAACATTGCTTTCATCACATTGTAGATTTTCAGTTTTTTCAAAAGGATTTCATGATCCACCATGTCAAAAGCTTTCCTGAAATTACAAATACAGATCCTATTATTCTACCTTGGTCAAGTGCTTGAAGCCATTTATCAGTTAGGGAGATCAAGGCAGTCTCACATGAATGTTTCTGTCTAAAGCCTGATTGATTATGGTGTAACAGGAAGCGTTTGGTTAAATGACATGAATGAGTCATGGACATGTTTTTGAGTCAATTTTGACAAGTTTCGTAGAATTGAGATTGGCTGGTAGTTATCAGCATCATCCTTAGAACCAGATTTGTGATTAGGAGTTGCTTTGCAGTTTTCCATATTTTGGGGACAAATGAGGTTGCAATACTCAACTGATTATGAAAGTTATGCTATCTAAAATGGCAGAGGCAAAAGATTTAATGAGTTGTGGACCAATCTGATCAAGTCCTGTAGCTTTCTTGGTATCAAGTTCACTGAGACATTTTTTGATACTGGTGGGAAACATACCTCCTTAGAGATTTTGCTGCTGCAGAACTTTTTCAGTTCATTAAAGTTGTTTTCTATCACTGGTTCTTTTCACTTTGTGCTAATGTTGGTGAAAATATCTTTGAAAACATTTGCAATGTCAGTGTCGTCAGTGACTATGGCATCATTTACCAGAAGTGAGTGAATTTTATTTGTCTGATCTTTGTGTGTTCCTCCAGTGAGTTCATTGAAGACTTTCCAAATGGAGTCTGTGTTGCTCTTTTTGTTTTCAAGCAATGATTGATAATAAGTTTTTTTTAGCTTTTTCAATCATACTTGTTATTTTATTTCCCCATACTTTATATTGTGCATGGTTTCCCATCGCCCTGAATTGGTCTTGTGTTTTCATAACGTCTAGGGTTTCAGTAGTAAGCCAGTTAGGTTGGATTTCATTCTTTACTCGATGTACTTTCAGTGGTGCATGCTTAGAGACTACATCCATAAATAAGTCAGTCCACACCCTCAGAGCTTCATCTATGTCATCCAAAATTTGGATCATATTCCATGGAACTTTATATAGGTCATTGAGAAATTGTTCTTCCTTAAAATTTTTGAACAATCTGTGAGTGATAGTTTTGTGTGTATTTTTCTTATTTCTATTGCATTTAACCTTTCATGTCAAAATAGTAGGATCGTGGTCACTAAGACCAACATTAGGTACATTAACACAAGCCACATTGTCTGGTAGGTTGGTATAAATGTGATCAATAAGAGTGCATGATTTTTCTGTTACCCTTGTGGGCTCATTTACCAGCTGGACTAGGCCTGATGATTCAATAAATTCCATCCAGTTGTTCCTTATTTGAGTATTGAGAAGGTCCTTATTTATATCACCAAGTATATATGTTTCTTTCTCCTGTGCAAGAGTATTTCCATTTGTTTCAAAAAGTTATCATTCCAAATTGCTTTGGAGGAAGGTGGCCTATAAATGAAACCAACTAGGAATGATTTTGCATTATTTTGAGAAATTTCCACCCAGATACTCTCAATTTCATGTGACTCTAAGTCAAGTCACCTTTCTGCATTTACATCTTCCCTAATGTATACAAGACCTCCCCCTGGTGTCTCTCTGTCCCTGCGTAATGGTTTATTGTAGCCTTGACCGTGAAATAGATTATCGTTGTGGTTAGCATTTAATTTTATTTCAGTGAGTCATAAAACATGTACATTATTTTCCTTGGAAGACAACTTTAACTTAATTTGGTCTGTTTTCCCCACAATACCTTGTACATTTAAGTGACCTATGTTAGAACCTTTTGTATTTAGTTTCATATCAATATTATGTATGTCATCATGCAATGGGATACTCACTGAGATTGTATCCATACTACGTTTATCATTCTGACATCCTATTTCCAAATTTAAATTTTCATATATATTAGCGTCTTCAAAGACATATACAAACCCTGAAAATTCGTTAACTTTTGCATTTATAATAGTGTCCATTGAATAGTTAGAGTCAAGAGTCTCATTAGGTACATTTAGATTTGTTATAAATGAAGCACTGGCATTGTCCTCTTTGCCAGCTTCCTAGTATGTATAATACACTGATTGACAGAGTCTTTGTTTGTGTCCAAATTTATGGCATCTGAAGCACTCAATGTTATGACTCAAAAACTTAAAATATGTAACAAAAAGTGAAACCATTAATTTAAGTAACATCAACAGACAATTTATTTCTCTAAGTAACCAAGTCAAAAAATTTAAGACACAGTATTGTGCATTAAATCTTGAATAGATACAAATGTCCTATCATAAGAACAAAAGTGTTGATTGTTCGAATGAATTTCAATTGTCTTGAATGTCCTGATGTACCAAGCAGAAATTCCAAAATAATGTGTTTATCCAAAATCAATGAGCACTTGGTAACTCCGTCAAATAATTATAATAAATAATTCCTATTAAATTATAACCCACAGACTGGTCTTAAACAGGTATAAATTATTAATCGAATCCCTATTTATGCACTTTCACTTGACCTACAACATAAAATAATGTGAAGATTTCCAACAGAAAAACCTAGACTAACTGTAAACAAGACTGATCTTCAACTCCTGTTATGTAAACAAGTCTGTTTCTAGAATGTTCTGAACAAAAAAGTTATATCGGCATGTTATTTACAACTTACTATCATCAACAAAAGTTAATATACACCCTATTTACAAATGAATCTACAATCATAGACAAAATTTAGCTATGTAAACATGTTGTTTACAAATGACCCTTATCTTAAAGTAAATCTACAATCATGGACAAAAGTTAAGCACACAATAAAGATATACATAACAGTAAACTCATAGATAGACGAGAGATGACAGACCAATGCTAGTGAAGAGATGACAGACCAATGCTCGATATAATAAAAACTTAAACTGCATTATAACTGCATATCAAGGAAGTGTAAACTTACCTGTGATGTTCCTAGACTGGTTGTTTATTAATTGTTATCTATTCTAAACCTGTGATTTTCACAACTCGAATTTAAGTTGTAACCAGAATGCATTTGTATGGTTCAGCGAAAAAATTTTTTTTTAAAAGATATATATATATATATGAACATTTTTCATTTTAAAAAAGTAACAAAAATACAGATGAAATACAAAGGTAATTTGTAATTTTACCTGTATTTGATATCATAAAGTTAGACTGGATGCTAATTATAAAGTTGAGACTTTAACAATCATTTTTCATATACATTTGTGCATCTATTATTTACAGTAATTAAAGTAGACAATTAAAATGCATCTTTACAAATTATAATTCTTTTGTCAAATGATTAAGCACTGACGAATCTTGTCCTACAAAACTATATAGCACTTTATGGCTAAAGGGATTTATGAAAATGTGAATGTAATTATTTTGGACTTGGTTAATATGTGATGCAGTTTTATACAGCAATAAAAATTACATTGTTCTCATGGCAGTTTATTAAAAAAATATTTCTGTTAGCAATTACCATAATGTATACTAAGTTCCACTAACAGAATTTATTACAATGGATAGTTTATACTGTGTTCATTTTATGTCATGTGGCCAAAACACATTGTGTAAATGACCCAAACCAGGATATAAGTAAAAGAAAGATATTGTATTTAAAATCACATTCATTTGAATCTTTTTCAGATCAAATTTGAACTTTATACATTTATTGTAACTTATTTTGAATCGATTATAATAGTTGTAGTAACATACATTAAGGGCTGTTCCATTAAAACATACATTAAGGGCTGTTCCATTAAAACATACATTATGGGCTGTTCCATTAAAACATACATTAAGGACTGTTTCATTAAAACATACATTAAGGGCTGTTCCATTAAAACATACATTAAGGGCTGTTCCATTAAAACATACATTATGGGCTGTTCCATTAAAACATACATGGGACCCAGGGAAGGCACTTTTAAAGTGAGGTACTCACCCATAGATGCAATTTAGAAATTTCTTATCATTTTAATATGAACTCTGTGAAATCAAAGTACCCTGGCATATATTTTTAAAAAACTGCCTTCCCTGGGTACCATGCATGTTTAAATGGAACAGCCCTAATTGATTTTAAAGGAACAGGTGGTGGTATTAGGTGCCAAGTAAGGTTCAGTCAATCAAAGCCTCTGGATGAATGCAAAAACAAGAAAAGACTCCAAAATTAAACCTGAGCCTGTTGAGATGCAAAGCAATTTAATAATCACAGAGCTATGTACTGGGCACAATATTACCTGAACTTTACCCTCGCTAAGACCTACAGCCAGACATGTGCCTTCCTTTACCCATCGTACACATGATACGTATTCGTCTGCTTCCTGTATCTCCATCAACTGAACTATAGTGCCAGCAGAGGCATTCCAAATGTACACAGAATTCCCAAGTGCTACTGCCATAAAGTTGGTTGAAGACCAGTGCAAAAGATTGAGGTCTGCAAGAAATCAAAAATTTTTCCATACAATGAACTTGAATTTGAAAAAAAATGAAAAAAAACCAAAACAACTAGAAATCTGCTAACAAAACAAAAATGGATGGATGAATGAATGATACTCACTATAACTACCATTGTCATGGTGTGTCTGATATCATCAATACATCAACAAATCAATCTTTATGCGCAACAGTTTATCATGCAACAGACTCAAGCTATTGTTACAGAACAACAGTAAAATGAAATATAAACTAAATGATATAAAGCATCCAAACATAAACATTTTCTCTTTTTTCCAATCCCATTCATTTAAGTCCACACAAGGGAATGTACAGCATGCATAGAAAGTGTTTCCTTGTTCCTACTACAAAGAATTTTAGCTATCATAAGACGACAATTATTAAATCCTTGAATGTGTTTTCAAATAATATCCAATCCAAGTTATCATTCATTCAGATAAATATGTTCTACAACTGAGTATTGTTTGCATTCCTAAGCTTACCCCATACTATAGTCTAATTATTAATCTACCTTCCCTCCCCCAAAAAGTGCATACCAAATTGTGCTTAATACCACCACCCCCATTTAAATACAAATACCTAAATTGACTTTAATGCATCCAATATGGGACTCAACAAGAAAGCATAATTACATCCTTAACTTCAATTTTACACTCCAGATATCCAAGGATAGATTAAATTAAAATAAAACATGACCTTGCAGGTGTCATGCATACACCTTGGTCCACTGCAATTCTACTCAGTTATACTCAAATACATAAATAATTTGGAAGGAAAAATAACACCACTGCTTTCTGTTTTTAGTTTCCAGACCCAAAGTAATATTTCTACTTTTGTTGGAAGTGGACCACATCAACAACCAAGGACTGTAAAGCACATGTACATAACTGTGTACTTTTAACTTGTTTGGGTACTAAATAGACACCCTCTTCACTCACTGTCACACACCCAATGTGACTGTTTGGCAGAATATGACAATAAAAGTAAGTTACAATCATTTTATTGTAGCTCATCAATGTTAACATTAAATAAAGACTGAAATTAATGGGAAACACTTTCTTTTAGTTCATTCTGAAAATTTTTTAAAATAAAGACTGAAATTAAAGGGAAACACTTTCTTTTAGTTCATTCTGAAAATTTTTGCATACCCTTTAATGGATTTATACAATGATGTAAGTGATGTTTGTTTTTCAACATGTTGTCTCTTGAAATATTTTTTTCAGTTTATTTATTTACACAAGAAGTAACATTTTAATGCAAATGAGATCAGCTGTGTTAATACCTGCAGTGAGTCTCTTAGGACAAAGTCAAAGTAAGAATTTTTTTTCTTAGGGAGACCAAAATATTTCATGTACTTTGTAGACTTTAAAACACGCATCTAGCACAGACCAAATATTTCATGTACTTTGTAGACTTTAAAACACGCATCTAGCACAGACCAAATATTTCATGTACTTTGTAGACTTTAAAACATGCATTTAGCACAGACCATAATATTTCATGTACTTTGTAGACTTTAAAACATGCATTTAGCACAGACCAAATATTTCATGTACTTTGTAGACTTTAAAACACACATTTAGCACAGACCATAATATTTCATGTACTTTGTCGACTTTAAAACACGCAGTTAGCACAGACCAAATATTTCATGTACTTTGTAGACTTTAAAACACGCATTTAGCACAGACCAAATATTTCATGTACTTTGTAGACTTTAAAACACGCATTTAGCACAGACCAAATATTTCATGTACTTTGTAGACTTTAAAACACGCATTTAGCACAGACCAAATATTTCATGTACTTTGTAGACTTTAAAACACGCATCTAGCACAGACCAAATATTTCATGTACTTTGTAGACTTTAAAACACACATTTAGCACAGACCAAATATTTCATGTACTTTGTAGACTTTAAAACACACATTTAGCACAGACCAAATATTTCATGTACTTTGTAGACTTTAAAACACGCATCTAGCACAGACCAAATATTTCATGTACTTTGTAGACTTTAAAACACGCATTTAGCACAGACCAAATATTTCATGTACTTTGTAGACTTTAAAACACGCATTTAGCACATACCAAATATTTCATGTACTTTGTAGACTTTAAAACACGCATTTAGCACAGACCAAATATTTCATGTACTTTGTAGACTTTAAAACACGCATTTAGCACAGACCAAATATTTCATGTACTTTGTAGACTTTAAAACACGCATTTAGCACATACCAAATATTTCATGTACTTTGTAGACTTTAAAACACACATTTGGCACAGACCAAATATGCTCTTCATCCTCTGAATAGATTTACTGATTAGACAGAGTTCTATGTAACTTCATAATGTAATAGAAAAATATGTACATAAGTGTTTAGCTGTTATTTCTTTAAGATCCAAATATCTATACTGAATACTCTATCACTTATAGGTATAAACCATTTGATACCTACATCTGACTTATTTGGTCCTGAGGCAGCTAATGCAGACTGACATTCCACAAAAGAAAAGATAAACCTTTGCCAACTACAGTGAAAGTTTAGAAAAGTGTTTTCTTGAATTCTGGATGTGATCTGTGTAAGATCAAACCTTTCACCACAGTTGATAATGCTGTCACAAAGAATACATATTAAATTTCTTGCTATGTCTGCTTTCCAAAAGAAGTCTGAGAGCACAATTTTCTTTCTACCATTAAATGGTTTCCACATTCTTTCCTAACCAGTTCCACACAAAGTTATTTTTGACAAAACACCTTGTTCAATATTCTTCTATGTACTGGGTTACAAAACGGATTGTTTTCCATCATGACTTTTCACATCAAATTTCTGAATTTACAGGAATAAATTCTCTAATGTTTATGAAGAAAATGCCAGAAAGTTGGATCTTTATGCAGGAAAAAATGTTAGTATAGATGAACATGAGAGGAAAAATAACCTTGTAATCATCTTTAAAGTAAAAATGGCCTCCTCATGTTCTTGCAGCCATCTGATCCACCCACTTCAACACAACAAATTGACAACCCACTTACAGACTAATAAACCCACTTAAACACTACAAGACTAGTCCAACCACTTCAACACCACAAACAGACCCACCCACTTCAACACTACAAACTGAACCACCCACTACAAACTGCCTCACCCTCTTCAACTCAACATATTGATTCACCCACTTCAACCTTACAAACTGACAACCCACTTCAGCACAACAGATTGATCAACCCACTTCAACATTACAAATTGATCCATCCACTTCAACACATAAATTGATCCACCTACTTCAACACTACAAACTGATCCACAGACTTTAACAGCAAGCAAGTAAAGGGATATTTTTAATGGTTTTTGTAAAAAACATGCTAACAGGCTTCTTAGGACAGACAGGACCAAAATCAAGATGCACAATACAGTAATTGGGCATGAAAAAATAAATTATATCATTGAATTCCTTGAAAGAGTACATTAAACAACAGTTTCTGATAGGTTCAAATGCACATGGATCCAGATATGTATGGTTGTATTGTGACAGCTCAGGTTACATTGTCAATACACTTTTGTGCACTGAACTCTTCTGTAAATTAGGTAAAATGAGGTCCCTAGTTAATGACTGACGCATGCTGTCTCTTCTACTCACAGTAATCATCAAGAAGTTCTGGAGCATCCAGGATTCTGTCAGGCTGAGTGGGGATCTGGCGAGTACTGGCTGTCTTTGGTAAGGCACACTTGTTGGAGCTGTATAGGACTTTCAAGTTGCTGTTGTGACCTGTAACCAATATTAATAGTGAATGCTGTAGTAACCTGTAACCCATATGAATACTGAATGATGCTGTGATCTGTAACCGATATTAATAGTGAATACTACAGTAACCTGTAACCCATATGAATACTGAATGCTGTTGTGATCTGTAACCAATATTAATAGTGAATGCTGTAGTAACCTGTAACCCATATGAATACTGAATGCTGTTGTGATCTGTAACCAATATTAATAGTGAATGCTGTAGTAACCTGTAACCAATATGAATACTGAATGCTGTTGTGACCTGTAACCCATATTAATACTGAATGCTGTTGTAACTTGAAACCCATATTAATATTGAATGCTGTAGTAACCTGCAATCCATATTAATACTGAATGCTGTTGTAACCTGTAACCCATATTAATACTGAATACTGTAATAACGTGTAACCCATATTAATACTTAATTCTGTTGTAACATGCAACCCATATTAATACTGAATTCTGTAGTGACCTGTAATCCTTATTAATACTGGATGCTGTTGTGACCTGTAACCCATATTATTACTGAATTCTGTTTTAACTTGAAACCCATATTAATACTGAATGCTGTAGTAACCTGCAATCCATATTAATACTGAATGCTGTTGTAACCTGTAACCCATATTAATACTGAATACTGTAATAACGTGTAACCCATATTAATACTTAATTCTGTTGTAACATGCAACCCATATTAATACTGAATTCTGTAGTGACCTGTAATCCTTATTAATACTGGATGATGTTGTGACCTGTAACCCATATTATTACTGAATTCTGTTTTAACTTGAAACCCATATTAATACTGAATGCTGTAGTAACCTGCAATCCATATTAATACTGAATGCTGTTGTAACCTGTAACCCACATTAATACTGAATACTGTAATAACGTGTAACCCATATTAATACTTAATTCTGTTGTAACATGCAACCCATATTAATACTGAATTCTGTAGTGACCTGTAATCCTTATTAATACTGGATGCTGTTGTGACCTGTAACCCATATTATTACTGAATTCTGTTTTAACTTGAAACCCATATTAATACTGAATGCTGTAGTAACCTGCAATCCATATTAATACTGAATGCTGTTGTAACCTGTAACCCATGTTAATACTGAATGCAGTTGTAACTTGTAACCAATATTAATACTGAATACTGTAACAACCTGTAACCCATATCATTACTGAATGCTGTTGTGACCTGTAACCAACATTAATACTTAACTAATTTGTTACCTTTAACCCAAATTAATTCTATTACCTTTAACCCAAACTAATTCTGAACCTACTTCATGCTGATTGCAAAATGCAAGAGCAGTTAGTCTAAAATCTTGGCAAACATAATGCATTTTGTTGCAATTTGTACTTAATGTCAATTTCATGTATTATGAAAACAAATGTTCTGAGGTTTCTCCAGTTTCTGTGCCATCATTCATATTTCACTGCACATCTGCATCATTTGTCCAATACTGACTGACCCCTATACCCGGATATGCTGTTATGGTTGGTCTTTTTTTTTTAACATAAAGTTGTTTAAAAATTTCTCTACTTTTAGTAATGGTGGCCTTGTTAAATGGTCAAATGGTATCTTTTATATAAACATGAAAGTTCTTCTTGACAGGGTGGTCAAATTCTAGTCAGTGGTTTTGGAGAAGAAACTTTAAAGGTTTTTCTATTTTAGTAATGGTGGCCATAATTAATAGCTGATCAGCAACATTTATTTAAACTTTAGTGGCCTTCATGCAGGGATGCCGTCAAGTTTGGTGAAATTTTATTCAGTAGTTTTGGAGAAGCCATTTAAAGGTTTTGCTATTTATATTAATAGCGACCATAGTTGATGGTGTATCAGAATGATTTAAACAAATCTGAAATGTCATCAGGCTAAAAAGTTTTATCAAATTCTATTCACCAGTTTTGGAGAAGTCGTTTATATGCCTTTTCTACTTTTAGTAATTCTGGCCATATGTTATAGTGGATTGGCATCATTTGTGAAAACTTTAAAGGGCCTCATGCCCGGATGCTCTCTGACACCTTGAAATTGGTTTGCTAGTTTATGGGATGATGACAACAACTATTATTGGCATATGCTTGACAGGACAAAAGACAGCCACACCATTAGCTTGATAATAAACAAAGCATGACGGATGAAAACCATACCATTAGCTTGACAATGAACGATGCATAACATATGAAGGCCATACCATCTTGGATGCTCGAGCAGCACCATTTTAATTTAGGATCAAGTAGACAATAGAATGAATGTTTATGTAAAGTTTCATGGCAATCCTCCAAGCAGTTTAGTAGTAATAACAAACTTGTGGCAATGGATGGATGGATGATCGACCATCCCTTAACTCTTTACTGCGCATCAGACTGGAGGTTTAACTTCCTGATTTGCACAGGATTTATCCATGAATTCAGTAATTTAGCATCACTTTTGAGTTTATTAATTGTGCAATATTAATTTTCTTTATAGTGGTAAATTTATTGTGGACACTAGATGAGTATTGAGTGTATTTTATTTCAGCATGCAGGGGAAGATATGATTGGTTGCCATGGCCTGGAATGTGTAAAAATCATGACAATTACATATTTTTAATATTTATTTATATTAAGCTTACTACTTTCTTGCCAAATCAGTCAGGTTTCGAATTTTTTCAATTTATGATTGTGAAAAGTGTGATTTTCTAATTATTTGGCTTGGATTATCCAAGTTCCACCAAAAATATAGGCACACCAGGTGCTTTGTTTTCAGTTAAGTGTTAAGATTAAACAATTAAAATCAATAAAGTTTAGGCTTATATTATGTGCTTATATTTTTCTAGAATGCACTAATATTGGTCTTAAACATTTCAAATATAAAAAAGTAGTTTGATCAAGAATTTAATTTCTTGAATTTATACCATACAGCTTGGTTGCTATGGCAACAATAAAATAATGCACTGATAATATTACGATCTTAGAGATGATTTCATACCAAATCTCCATAATAGCAATGCCTGTGTTCAGGTTCAAAAAACTTGAAAGAAAACTTACGCATGACAAACAATTCATAAAAAGCTTGAAAGTAAAAGTTATATGATTATTTTTATGCATAATTATTGACATAATAACAACAATAATAATAATAATAATAACTATGACTCTGTATAGTGCCTAATCTTTAGAAGCTCTAAGCACTTTACAACATTAGACAACACCTAAACATAAAAAACACATATAATGATATGATTACAAAAAACAAACACCATGAAATTAGAAAACATAAAACATGCTGAAAATATTTAAGGTAGAAAACATCATTAGGTCTTTAAGTTTGTTCTTGCAGTTGAAATAGGTGAGTTTTAAGAGCGCTCATGAATGAGATCACTGTGTCTTTGTGTCTAAGTTCTGTGGGAAATTCGTTCCAAGTTGCTGGGCCCTGGTATGCAAAAGAACGTTGTCCATATGACTTCATTTTCATAGTGGGAATAATGAGTATATGATTGTCAGAAGAGGAGCGTAAGTATCTTGCTGTGTGTACACATGGGTGAGGTCGGACAGGTATGTTGGACTGGAACCTGTACATACATACATACCTATTATATACTTGGGTCCTGCATTATTTTGATCCAGACACAAGGAATATACCACGATGAGCAGTGATGATGAACCAAGCTTTTGTATACAGTAGACTCCCTTTTGAATGCCCCCTTGACCAGCGGTCACCCGCTCCTTACGGCCAGAATCCGACGGCACCTACGAGTTTGTGTTCAAAAGTACCCTTCACGAAAGGCCACCCCGCTAACATGACCAGCGGCCAGCATATTAGTGCAAAAATATATAATTTACCCCTCACAAGCGGCCGCATTTTATTTTGTAATATGTATCCAGAACCAATTTTATTCATAATGTGTGTTAAGTAATCCGATTTCTGTTTCCCGATGTCAAGTTTTCATTACTGAAAGAAGTGTGGACTAAAGTACATGTACCACTAAGGTTAATATTATATTATTTACGCCTCACAAGAAGCCACATTTATTCCATAAAGCCGAAAAAGACTCAAATTTTAATCCATACAAAAGGTAAGTACACGTAATCCGATTAGCCTTACTGCTGTGTTATCATGAGATGTCCAGTTTAGTCACTCTGATAATTGTTAAGATTACAATTATTGAATAGTTCTAACAGCGGAGAAGTGGCGGTATTGATGTACAATACACAAGTCAGCGGGAAAATGGTTTGATAGCCTTTATGGCTTCCCTTATTAAGATGTTAAGCTTGTTCACTTTCGTAATTAGTGGTTATTACTACTGACAATAACTGTCAAGATTACAAATCCTAACGGCCGCGAGGTGCTATTGTTCAGATCAAATCTGCGTACATATCGAAGCCACTTTGGCTTCTCTCAGTGTAAAGAAATGTAAACATAAATAGGGTACCAGACTGCGACTAATGAATCACGTGACATGATCGCTGCCTTTAAAAAACACATGGCATTTTGTTTAAATGCAGAAAAGTTGTTTTATCAGTCTTGTAGTTGGCAACACTGATGATTACAACCGGATGTAATTGTCAAGATCATAACAGGGTAAGCATAGTCTAAAAATAGATTTTTGCAGACAAACAGAGAAATTAGCCATGAACAGAATAGGGTACCAGACAAAGACCGAAAAATCACGTGACAACACATTCCTTTATAAAGAAGGCATTTCGTCCGCTCTGCAAAAGTTTCATCTGCATAAT
Source organism: Megalonaias nervosa (assembly GCA_016617855.1). Classification (NCBI taxonomy): domain Eukaryota; kingdom Metazoa; phylum Mollusca; class Bivalvia; order Unionida; family Unionidae; genus Megalonaias; species Megalonaias nervosa. The sequence continues at coordinate 69,848 of JAECUM010010537.1, forward strand.
TAAATTGCATACAGTTAGCAACATCCGAATAAGTCATTACCAAACATTAACATGTCATCACGTAAATGGAGACGATTATTTTAGAAAAAAATCGGTTATTCTACTCGACGACATCAGGTGAGGTAGGGAGGGGAACTTGCCGAACGATTTTAGGTAGAATAAAACAATTTTATGTTGAAAGACTCGAATAAACAACATCGTAACAAATGAGAAGGATATTTAGCAGCAGTTGGAAAATGGAGCAAATGGAAAGAGAATTATGTATGTACCACGATTTAAATGACGTTTTTGAATGGTTTTGCAATGTGCATGACAACAACACCCGCTTGCATAGCACGCTTACGCCAAGAATAAGAACTATTAATGCATATTCAGTTGAAACAAGTCTATTATTATAACAAGAAGAACCTTTTAATAATTAATGTTACTTTTAAAGGAAGATATTAAATGCTTTGAAGAATATAGCTTTCTTACTGCATACATTACATATACTTCTCACAAAAAATTTATTCCCCCTCTGGAAAGGCCACCCGTCTTAAAAGGTCACTAGCCCAGTGCAGAAGGGGTGGCCGTATAAGAGGGGGACTACTGTACGAAGATTTAAGAATTTTATCAATAAAAACAGAGATCATCTTTTAAATGTGTTACAAGATTTTCCTGTTGATACAAACTTTGGATAAGTGGGAATTACTTTATATAATTGTGGATTTATGTTCTATCATGGAAGCAAATTGAATTCTTGATGAACACCTTAAGTTTACATACAAATACACAAACTTAAATTATTAAACAGTACTGAAAATTAAAGCATGTTCCTCTCTTAGATATATTGTTTATTCATAAAAACTCTACATAATATTTTGTTTAACCCAACACACTTTAAGCATGTCAATCCATTAAATCTCTGTTTTGTATGCAATATTTGACAAGCTGCTGTCTTGTAACAAAATTTGATAAACCATGTAAATGCGTATGTACTCAAGATGTCAGAAAGCAGTTCAGCCCATGTTTTAAACTTGTATCATCTGTACTATTGATTAACAGAACACAGAGTTGTATAAACTGGCAGATTTAAAGTAATATGAATTCAAAGATTGAAATAAAAAGTAAGTTTTGGGTATAAACTAACTTGGCAAAGGTACAGTACTTTTTGGCAATGAGAATTAACTTTGAATTAGGTATTAATAATATTGTACTAAGCGCAAAGAATATATTAGGAAATCTAATCTGTAGTTTGTTTGGAAGTAAGTAGTTTTTATATTTGTGTTTTGGAGAACATAATCAGAAAATAAGTGTGCACTATTTTTTACTTTGGGATAAAAATAAGCCCCCAAAACAGACAGTTGTCCAACAAAAGAAAAATGAACTTGACTTGCATCAGTTGCTAAATAAATATTCACATTTCAAGAGCGGATATGAGTTTCAATATACCTGGTATATATATGTGTATATATATATGTGTGTGTATGTGTGTGTGTGTGTGATTTAGATTTTATAATGTAGCTTTAACAATTTTTCGTCATATCGTTATGATGTCTGCAGTGTGACAGTTTATAGTGATGTCCAGCACTGGGGCATCATGCCGCAGACATGTAGCATGATGTCCCACCCAGTCACATTATAATATTATAATTATTATTATAATTATTATAATTATTATTATCATAATATTATAGATATATAATGACACGGGCAATGGAAATGGTCTCCATAAAGCTGGCATATTTTTTTTAAAATGCACACTTAATATAAAATAAAATTGTGTGAACATCAAATTTCAGAGGGGTATGCAATAGAGGCTTCTATTACAAATGTGGTTCGGGGCCCCGAGTTGCCAAGTGGTCTAAAGCATTCTTTGTTACAGATCACTGCCATCTCACCTCTGTCTGCGTGGGTTCGAGTCTCGGATTCGGCGAATGTGGATATGTGAGAAAGCTTGCCAGGAGCTTCTCATGGGTCGGTGGTTATTTCCGGGGATTTCCCGGTTTCTTCCTCCACCATTAATACTGGCCGCCATGAATTGCCTATAGTCTGCTGAAAAATGGCGTTAAGCCCTACAACAACAACAACAACAAATGTGATGCATTTTTGGACAAAGGGGTAATTTTTCAAACATAACAAAATGGGCATACTGGTACAAGTATTTTTCAGTCAAACAAAATGGGAATACTGGTATAAACATTTTTTTCAGCAAAAAAGAACTTCTGATCACAAGCTCTCATTCATTTAAGTATTCTATATTGAATAAAACAGCGATGTATCAGGGGTCACGCTACCAGGCGAAGTGGGCGACAAAGTCGCCTAAAATATGTAAACTTCGCTTTCTTCTGTTAGGAAAGCGAAAACGACTTCGCCCTGTGATTTTTTTTCGAGATACTTTAATCTATCATATCTTTTTGAGATGCCCCCTCGCCTTAGCCAGGTTGTTGTGTTGTAGTGAAATGTATTCATCAAGCCATCAGTAGCTAGGCCTAGTTTTGTTGTCAGTTACATTGACAAACAAACTCTTGCGCATTCACAGGCATGTGTTTTGATAGCTGACTGACCATTAACTCTTTCCCCGAGTCAGTTATCAACTATCACAGCCCAATTTCCGCATGTTATCCTTAATGATAAAAACATACAAACTTGTGTTTCAAAACTTTAACAATAGTATGTAAATAGCAATTTGTGTTTTAAGAACAGAATTGGTCATCTGGATATTTTAACTGCTCTTGTACACTATTTCGTCATAAAATTAGTTTGAAACTGTAAGTGAACCAGTAACAGGGAAATACACCGCTTTGTATTAGATGTCTATTTTCATAAATCATCCTGCAAATATATTCAGAAAAAAATACAATTCACAGAAAGCAAAGCCTATGTATTATGTTATTTGAGATTTAACTTTAAAATTATGTAGGTCAGAAACGTATGGGACAATGCTATGTTGTGGAATTCGCGAGAAGTGCCATATGGTCAAAGTTATTTCTGACTTGACTCGTATTTGTGAAAATACGCAAAAAAGCATCGCAGCTTTTTTTATTTAACCAATGTCTAAAATTACTACACGTATGTAGACAAATAAATTAACCTTAAATTTGCAATCCTATCAATGGACTGTTGAAATGAAGCTATATAAAGTGAGTGGTAACATTACGAAAATCCCTCCTTCTAAAAATAGATGCACTCACATATCTGTGTTGATTTGGTTGGAAAGAAGGATGTAGTTTATATACCGACTATGAAGTAGCAATGTGTGTAATTTTATGCATTTTGGTGTTATGTATGTATAGTTAGGGTAATGTTTTATTGGCAACAAAGAAATTAGGGCGAACAGTATGATCTGAAGACACGTGTGCATTTGCCCTCATGTACATGGTACAGGGGTTGTTTCAAACGCTATTAGAAATCTTTCAAAGTGCCGTTATTGTGAACTTTTAGAAAGTGTTTTTAAAAAAAATGATTAATGGTAGTTGATTAAGCATTTTTACTAACTTGCATTTACAATAATGTAATCTGGTTACTCAGTTAAAATTTGTTACAATGTAGTTTCTATTATTCTCTTTTCAAGTCATATGGCCAAAATAACTCAGAAAATTTTCGACTTGAAAATAAAGTTTTGCTTAAATCCAATGCTAAATGCAAATTTGAATACTGGAATATAGAGGGCAAAATTCAAATAAAAAAACACACACAGATATATATATATATATATATATATATATATATATATATATATATATATATATATATATATATATATATATATATAGTGCGTTTCTTGCTTTGCGTCCACTTCTCCCTGTTCTGTCCAAAAGGAGAAGTCACTTCTCCCTAAAATTAAAGTCTAGCTTGACCCCTGATGTATGAAGATTAATGGAACATAGCACAATATTAAGAATGTTTTGAATGATCTGGACAATGTGTAGGGGATGCTGGAAAGGTCAGAGGAGAAAGGCATGAGATACAAATATGGTAGGAACATTCATTTATTTATATCTGATTTCAGTACTTAGTGCCGAAGTTAAACTTAAAGATTTTTAAAAATATAAACTGCGCGGCTGTATACAATGTTAATTTTAGATTATGTTGTCACAAGCCATGAAATAGCCCCAAAGATCAATGTCTGAATCACAAGTAATAAACAGATATAGATGATACATTCATCACTGATTTCAGTGTCATTTTGTGGATTAAGAAGAAGATTAACAAATGTAATTATCATATGCTAAATCTAGCATATGAGATGTTTTGCTTTTTGGGAATTGATGATCATTTTATTATGACAAAATATTAAACTGATGGATATCATCAATAATTAAACATGGATAAACATCAGCAATTAATTTTCAATCAAGATGAACATTTATTAAGAATATCTTAACTGGAGACAGTCAGTGGTAGTGGGAATTTATGTCTCTGAAATCTTGATATCTAATCAGGTGTGGAACATATTTTACTAAAATAATAGCCATATCAAATGCATTCAGTTGGTAACTGTACCACTAACTTTGTTACATCATTGAAAAGGATGACATAAAAATCATGACCGGATGTCTTTAAACAAGTATTTAATTAAATCTGCAATATTGTCCCCAAAAATTATATTTCACAGAAAACAGCCTTGCATTGGTAAAAAGTAATGTAAATTCTGTGAAGTAAAGCTTGAATAAATAGGACATAAAAATAATGATACCTGTATTTTAAAATAACCACCAACATTAACTTTTTAAAATGAAGCCAAATAATGGGCATATAAATAACTGTATTTGCCTAAAACTATTTGAATGATTATCAGGTATTATGTGCCTCTTAGCATCTGTAACAGATAGAAAACCATTAATCTCTTACCTTTCCCTAAGGTTTAGATTTACTGACAAAATTATGTTATGCCTGCTGCCAAAATGATATCTCTCTTGACTGCACAAACAAGTCCAGTGACTTTTTTAATTCTCAAGCTTTCATAATTGGGTTGTTTAAAATTACTTGTATGTATTTTACTCTGTATTACATATTTTATTATATTGTATGCACTGTATTTTGTAAATATAAAACCAGACACATATTTTAAAGTCATGAAACTGAAACTTATCTGTTGTGTATACCTCACTATATTTTTACATCCACATAATCTGATCATTTTTGTTCTTGAGTATATTATTTAAAAACAAATATGAAATTAATTTATCTCTTCTCTGTATCACTTATCAATGAAAAATATTATGATGTTAACTTAGTTGTAGTGAATTTTCTATGAAGATATTTTCAAAATTGTAAAATCCACCATTCTAAACTCTCATTCACAAAAGCAACTTGAAATGTATTCTTGGGAGCAGTAATCATATTACTGCTGATTAAAAAAGGTTCTTTTGCAAACCCCTGGTGTGTTTAGTGATTGGTGGTAATCGAGCATACAATCAGTATTGATGTGCAATATTTAGTATAATTAACGATTTTAAAGGTTTTCGTAATACGATGTGCACCACTCACTCATGATTGAGGGACATGCTATCGTGGATCAAGTTTTTTGTGAAATTCAAAACAATATTAACTATAATAATTTAAAAATGATACATGACATTAAATAAAGATTTAAACTCCTTTTGCTAAGAGCAAATCCTAAATTTTACAGCAATAAACAAGCACTGTCAATTAGTGGAGTTGATCAGAATTTGCTGTGTCATGTGACAAATGGTTTCTTCTTGTTCCTAAAAATAGATGAACAGTGGAGGACTTCATTTGTATTTCTTTTGGTGCTGATTAGTATTGCAACTGGCAAGTAAATGCTATTTAAATATAGAAAATCCATATATTTGATAAACTGGTGAATCTTTTTCACATCTTTTTGCTGAAATAACTGATATGAGCTTAAGAAATGAACACCATGCAGTAAGTTGATTTTAGTGTTTAGCCTCGTTCCAACGTTTGAAGTTTGCTCTAATATTCCTCTCTTTTGGTGTAACCTTAATAACAATAATCTGGACTAGTTAAAAGAATGGCATATTCCCGTGTATATCAGACCTGTTTACACATACATTTGCTTGTCAGTATTTTAAGCAATGTCTCTCAGTATTTTTAGAAGGCAGTCAGTATTTTTATTCAGTGTTTCTAACATCTTAATGCAACACACATCACCTGTGAAACAATACACAAATAGTAGACACTATCAATACACTATAATTACCATTATGTTATACTGCACACATACTGACTATACAATATTCTGTAAATAACTTTTAGTTTGTTAAGATGCTGGCATTCAAGCAATTCTGTGTTTCAAGGCAAAATCTGCAGAAATTGAACACCACTGACTTAAAAATCCTGTTTATATTATAGTGATAAAAACCAAAAGAATACCTCCACACACCCAAATTCATCCGTTATTTACCTCCGTTACTTTCTCTAGAAAATTTGTTTTCTCAGCTTCACACATATCCATAACATAACATGACATAACATAAGTCAATTCTCTACAATTTACATGGTTGAGGAAGACTTGATATAAAACATTATGACATTGTTACTATCCATCCACTCAGAAAATAATAACTACATCTAGATAAGTGAAGGAAATCTTGTTTATTTCATAAAATCTAGTATCAGCTTGTCAACATTTACTAGAATGGAAATGAGCTTCATATATTATTTTGTTAAAAGTTTGTCAACAATATCAAACTGATCCACTTGGAATTAATATTTTAATGAAGGCTTAGTCTATGGGTTTTTAATGGCAACATAATAGGCACTCTTTATCCTATCCAGCTGGTCATCTGTCCACTCTTTGGTAAAATTCTTTGGTTTTAACTTCAGGACCAATAGAGCCTCAATGGTCTGATTGGCTAGTGAGGATCTCTGATCTGTAACATTTTAACTTGTCAGCTGTGCTCAATGACAAATTCATATTTACGATCAACTCACACAGAATCGCCTCGGCATGTGTTATTTGCTTTTGAAGTATGTGTTGATCACTGACTTCCTTTCCCTTCATCATTGATAAAATATTTCTATTTCCCTTCATTAAAGATTCCAATTTTGCATGATTTTCCGATTCCATGTGCCAAGAAGTCATTCCTTCCACCTAGACCAACAAGTAGGTCTCCACTTTTTTTTTTCTTATGACAGCGGAAAAAAAAAAAGAAAAAAGCGGAGACCTACTTGTTGGTCTATCCTTCCACCATGTGCACAGGAAAAGTCTAAGTTGCAAAACAATGCAAAGCACCAAATGTTCTCCTTTTGACGATGGTTTAAGGCATGGCCAGAGTATTATAAACTAGTAGAAAATGCTGCTTTCTATGTTTAGACTTTCCATTTTCATCATCAGTTTCGTGCTGAAACTTTCTTGTCGGCAGCATTTTCTTTATTTAAACAACCGGATGTTGAGAATGTTAAACTCAGTGATGTGGCACAGACTGTGGACGCGGACGCGGACCGAAGAGACACTACAACAAAAGGAAACGGAATAAAAAACGGCTTAAAAATTAATTTAAAAAACTTACTAAATAAATGCAACCTCAAATCGTATTTTCATATGAATGACCGTATGGATGGGCTTTATTCCGTACAAATATGGTAATATACGGACGGGTAAACAGGTCTGGTAAATTATCAAAAGTCTTTGAAGTGTACCATTCAAAATTGAAAATTACTTCACATCGCAACCGCGGGATGTAGAGTTGAAAAAATAACCTTCAAATACGGGTAAAACAAATACAATCTAACATAGGCTAACGGCCACCTGGTCACAATGCCATTCTAAATTTTCTCCAGCAAATTTGCTATATAAATGCCCTATATTCAATGGTTATCTGTCTTCTGTGGTCAGGTGTTTCTCACACAATCAGTGATTTCACGCTACCTTAAATGGTCACTGAATCACATCAACAGTGACCATTTCAGGGAAAATTAAATACTCTGTTTTGCTTGATGAACAAGGCATTGTTTAGATAAAGGCTTATCATGTAAATCAATGTTTTTCTATGACAAAACTAAGTCCACATATACTGTCAAGGGTAAAGATTGCTTTGAAGTGAAAAGATTCAAGGAGAGAATTATCACTGCTTTTTGTGCCAGTATGACAGGTAGATTTTATTATCTTCAGCTTTCATAGTATCATACTCCATTTCATGTAAAATTCTTGAAAACTGATTTTCTTTGTTTTTCAATATCAAGGTAATGAACCTATTGTTATTTTAAGATTCTGAATTAAAGTCATCTCCGATGAATAACAAAAATAACAGAGATACACAGACCTTGTGATATTGCTTACAGTTTATATCCTACTAACAATAGCTGCAGGAAGATTCTTTTCATTCCCTAATCATCAAAGGTCTCTCACAAAAACAAACTATCTCTTTAGGTCTTGGTGAATTTAAGCAACTACTTAATCTATCAATTGTTTGAAGTGTGAACATCTGTTTTCATGCCTAATTACACCAGCTGGTCCACCAAAAGTCAATCCCGTGATTCCAACTCATTGGTGAAGGTTTGATGAGAATTAAAAAAACTGCATAATATTGATAAAACTTTCAACACATGTTACAATGATATGAAAGTCAGCGATGATTTAATGTACATGAGGAATCAGAGTGCAGATACAGTAATCTTGTACGAAACTTTTTAATTTTATTATTTTGTTATTTTTGTTTGAGCTTAATAGCTACACTAGATATATATACCTTTATAGCACATCTCATAATAATTAATACTAGTGATAATATTACTACTGCTAATAATAGTGCCATTTGGTTCATTTGTCATGAACTGAGTTTGAGAGCTGAACCTGCTGGCCACTTTGGCCTTTTCCAATGGATGGCCACTATAGACAGATTTGACAGTATGCAAATAAACAAAGGAGTGGAGACAAAATGACAAAACAACACCCAAAAAGAAGCCTCCTATATCCCTCCATATCATGCATAAGGAGGCTGGGGTTGAAGAGAATTCATAAAATAAAAAAAAAAAAGGGTTTCAAGGAACAGTATGTTCCACCTGAGAACCGAACTGAAACATGTCCTCCCTTTGATCACCATACAAGTGATTTATACATTTCTGCTAAGGCAGAGGTACTTCCAGGTATTTACTGACTTGGGGAGCTTCCCCATGCCAACTAAATAAGAAGTGAGAAAATCTTAAGAGGGGGAGCAGGGTACTAGAATAGACGATTTAGCTTTACCTAACACTAGAATATTCATACCCCTCTAGCACCTTCCAAATTCTTATATCCTTCATTCCCAGTTTTACGACTTAGTTTTTCTGACCCCCACTGACTTAAAAGTAATTGGTAATTTTATGTTCTGTCATCCTTGACAACAATGAATGATCCCTTATCTACCATGTATACTCACTTACAAGTCAGGTCCAACTGCAAAGAATGTAGACCCTGATCTGTTATCGCATAACACACCAGATCAGTGTCTATGTTGTTTGTTCTACTGATTACTCTTAACAAACTGCATAGGCCCTGGTCTGTGAACGCATTATGTAATGGCAGATCTCGGTCTATGCAGTTTTGTTTCAAATAATACATGAGTATATAATACATTATTCTAACACATACAAGAAATGTCCACATATAAAATGTTATCAAATGGAATAACACTTCTAGGATACCAATTTCTGCTATAAATGTTTTGTGGAATTTCCAAGTGTTCTCAATATCAAGGTATGGCTGCATTATTTTATACTGACAGACAGTATTTTGATAGAATGATTAAATTTTGGATGATATTCTGGGGGGTTTTCTATCTTTTTTCTTAACATCAGATAAATATTATATTGCACACAGTGCATATCTCTGTACCCAACGTTTAACTGAGTTCTCACACTCTACATGAGCATATGTGTAGCTCTTGAGTGATTTATTCCCTTGCATGCCTTGGCAGTATATTTTGCTAGGCAAGACAATGGAACCTCAGCCTGATATCAAACATTTCTAAATCATGTAGAATTCCATATTCTAGCAATTTACTCTGGAAAGTCTTATTCCATGTGCTTTTTTCTTCTTCAAAGCCATTACATTACGCTGCAGTTCAAAATTGCTTTCATGTATTTTCTTCCTCTTCCAAACCATTAAACTAGGCTGTACTTCAAAACTGCTCTTGGGACCCCAGATGGCCAATTAGCATAAGGCATTCGCCTTTACAAATCATTCACGTCTATCATGAGCTGTAAAATTGCGTTAAACATATAACAACAGAACTGCTCTTAAAAATCCCCAAAACAGAGTTGCTTCCCTTTGACTCACCTTCAGCTGTTGGGGCCTTTTGTTTCTGGAAGCAAAGAATCTTGGCATCCTGTGGGACTTGTTTAAGATTCATTGCATCAGACAGCTGATGTTGGTACGGCTCTTTGGAGGGTGAGAGATCTTGTTTTTCAGCAAAAATTGCATAGTGGCTCAACTCTATGTCAGTGGTGGACCTGTTGGGTATGAACCTGGAATGAATATGCTGATCTACATTAAATGTTAAGTATGAAACTTGGATGAACATGCTGATCTATGTTGTACTTTATGTATAAACCTGGGATGAACAGGCTGTTCTACGTTAAACGAAAGTATTAAACTGGGATGAACATACTGATCTACATTAAATAAGACACAACAAACATGTAAAATCATATCCTATGTTTGAACTTTTTAAAAACTTAATGTACAGTGGTCCCCCTCATGAAATAGCCCCCCCCCCCGGACCAGCGGCCACCCATTCTTTACAGCCAGAATCCCTTGGCACCGACGAGTTTGTGTTCAAAAGTATCCTTCAAGAAAGGCCACCCCGCTAACGTGAGCAGTGGCCACCATATTAGTGCACAAATGTAAAATTTAGCCCTCACAAGCAGCCACATTTTATTATTAATTTGTCCAGAACCAATATTTAATTACAGTGAGGTAGGTAATTCGATTATCTTTCCCGATGTCAGGTTTTCATTACTGAGAGAAGTGTTGGCTGCAGTACATGTACCACTAGGGTTATTATAATATCAAGAATGCCGACATTTGTAGGAAATGGGGTCAACAGTGTTGTGATAGAGCTTTGGGCTTCACACGGCAGATTTTTTTTTTAAATTGACGATTACAACTGGATTTTTTTTAAAATTGACAATTATGACCAGATGCTTTTAATTGTCAAGATCATAACATGGTCAGATAGAAATGGGGTCAGCAGTATTTTGATAGAGCTTTGGGCTTCACACAGTGGATTTTTTTTTAAAATTCAAGATTACAACCGATATAATTGTCAAGATCACAACATGGTCAGATAGGCTAAAAATAGGTTTTGTGGATTAAAAGAGAAACAACATTGAACAAAACAGGGTACCAGACAAAGGCTGAAAAATCATGTGACGGTTCATGTATCACTTCCTGTATATTAAGGCATTTCATTTACAAACATTTTGTCTGCAAAATTAAATTGCAGTATTGTACGATTAGCCATATAGGAATAAATAGTTACAAAACTTTAACATGTCATCACGTAAATGAAGAAATAATACTCTAGAAGAAAAATAAAAGTTATTTGACTTGACGACAATGGGGAGAGTTCACATGCCGAAAAAATTATGTTGGGAAGACTCAAATAAACAAGAGCTTAAAATAAGGAGAACATTCTGTAGCAGTGGGAAAATGGAGTAAATGGAATGAGTTATTTTAAATACGGATCTGCGTATGTACCAAGACCCAAATAACGTTTTTGAATGGTTTTATAATGCGCATGCCAATAATACCCTACTAAAATTTCATGCTTAAGAATACGAACTATTAATTTATGTTACCTTGAAATAAAGTCTGTTTTTAAGACAAGAACATTTTAATAATTAATGCTACTTTTAAATGAAGATATTAACCGCTTTAAGTTATATGTAGCTTTCCTACTATATACACATATACATACACAGCTCACAAATATAGTCCTCCTCTGGAAAGGCCACCCGTCTTATAAGGACACTTTCCTGGTGCAGAAGGGGTGGCCATATATGAGGGGGACCACTGTATATCAAACTTCTTTCAATGGAAGTATTATACCAGCCTGGTAAGACTATAACCCTTACAATCATGTTGCCGTCTACAACACACTCCTACTCAGACAAAAAGTTGTAATAAACTTGCTTTGCACCTCTGTGGTCTTTGTTTTGATACCTGATTCATGAATGACAAATGAAAGAGGTTGACTACTGACACTGATTATCTGCAATTTTTCCACCCAAAAATCTCAATTCTAACGTCTTAGAAGTATAAAATATATATTACAACTGGTACAGTTCAGGCCAAATACACAAAGTTTATGTTAAAGTGTGCTGTAAACTTGTATAGCTTTATGCCACAGCACTGTCTAAATCAGGCACAATCCCCTCTCCGTCTCAGACAGCCACCTATCAAAGGGTGTATAATGTTTGGATAGTATCTGACCATATCAGGGGACAAAGAGTTGCCTAAAGCGCTCACCATTATGGATCACTGCCATCTCACCTGTCTGTGTGGGTTTGAGTCTCGGGTTCAGCCAGTGTGGGTATATGAAAAAGCTTGCCAGTAGCTTCTCGTGGGTCGGTGGTTCTTTCCGGGGTTCTTCCTCCACCATTAATGCTGACCACCATGTATAGCCTATTTTGTGCTGAAAAATGACATTAATCCCTGCAACAACAACAACCATATCAGATTTCTTTACTGATTCTGACTTGTCCTGACAGCCATAGGGTTTCTGGGATGAGGGTCCCAAGTGGTATAAATTACATAACCAAAATAAATCATTTTAGAATGAGGTATTTCATCCTACAACAACCCTGGAATATTATTTTACTAAACTAGCTCTAAGAAAAAACAAATTTAATGGATTTCAGGACATGAGGGTATAGATGAGCCATCTCATCTACGTCAGTTTGGGAGGCAGCAGTGTCATTTGCCAGAGTTTCAAACTCCTCCAGATTTTCAATTTTACACAACAAAAAAAATTCTTTCATTCCTTTTGTCTATATTTTAATTTTGTTTTGGTTTTCACTCTTGCCATTGGACCTCAGACAATTTCACTCACTGATTTCGCAGAATGTTTTCATTGCATGATACATACTTTTAAAATTGATATTCAATGTCTTCTTACAGTTTTTATCACTTTTTGCAATGTGCAACACTGTAAATGCTACATGAAAAATATGTACCAATGTGCAAAAATAAACATGTAATCAAGACTATGACATCAGGGAAATGTTAATTTTAGCTCAGGAATTTCCAACAAGTCAAACCTACTCCAGGGTATTATCAATCAATTGTAAAAATTAAACAATCAGAAACTCACTTTCGTGCCAACTATGTATATTTTGTCACAAATGTCTCACATGACTAAAGATACTGAACCAGGCTTTTATTAAAACATAAAGTATGCAAAAACAAGGTTCCTATGAATACATGTAAAGTATACAAAAACTAGACATTTACGAATGCATGTAAAAGTATGCAAAACTGAGGCTTTCATTAATACAGGTAAAGTATGCAAAAAATGAATCTTTCATTAATTCAGGTAAAGTATGCAAAAACAAGGATTTCATTAATTTCATAAAGTATGCAAAAATGAAACTTTCATCAATACATATAAATTATGCAAAAGAGATGCTTTCATTAATAAACGTAATGTATGCAAAAATGAATTTAAGATACAATACTTAATTTATGGGTTTCACATAATTGACTTCACTCCTGATCATACTAATGCTTGAAACTCAGCATAGCATTTTCAAGTAATTTATTAATGGGGATTAAAAGCCTCATAAACGAGCAGAACTTGGCATGCCACATCTGCTGACAAAGACTGGCTATAAAATTAATACACTGAACAGAACTTGGCATGCCGCATCTGCTGACAAAGGCTGGCTATAAAATCAATACACTGAACAGAACTTGGCATGCCGCATCTGCTGACAAAGACTGGCTATAAAATTAACACACTGAACCATACTCCATATTTTGGTGAAATATTCCATAAAATCAATACACTGAACCACAGTCAATATTTTGTGAAATATTCCATAAAATCAATACACTGAACCAGAGCCCATATTAGGGTGAAATATTCCATAAAAACTAAGGTAAAATCAATGAACAATTATGGGATCTGCAGACATTACACCTGGGTCAAACTATTACTTCATCTCGTGACAAAACATTTGAGATTAGCAAACTATATCCGATTTCTTTATTAATTCTGCTGTCTCACCTGCACTGAGCTCCCTTTCCAGGAGTTTTACTAGGGGTTTTGGCGGGGACTTTTTCCTTTTTCCCAGATTTTCCTGGGGTCACTTTATTTCCAGAGCTGTGCTTTCCAGCACTTTTTGGCGTCTTCCCTGGTGTCTTTGTTGATCTTGCTTGAATAGGTGACAATGGAACCCCTAAATATAAGCATAAAACATTGTACATTAAAGTATTAAAGATACAGAGGTTATCTGAAGGTTATAAGGTAGCGGTGAATTGAATGCACTCTACATTATGCCACCAACCTCCTTTGGGATGAGCATTGTTCTCGTGCTTTTTAAAAGAAAAATTTCCGGGTCCTTTTCAACAATGAAATGAATTTTTTCAAGGATGACATATGACAATTTATAAATGGAATTAAAGAAAATTTTATTTTTAAAAAGTGCATTTTTCTACAGGAAAAGATGTTTCTGTTTCATGATTCTCCTGTAACATTTGAATCAGACATGTAACCATATAATAAACCACAAAATGTATCACAGGAAACAGGTTTGACTACGGAAAATTCATTTAGAATTGGCATATTCAATTTAAGGAATAAAAATTGTAAATTTGCTTTGCTATACTGCTTTATGGAAGCATGAGGAAACATAAATAGAATGAGCAAATGAAACTAGTTTTGCTTTCCTTTCAAACTTTTAATTCTAAAGACATCAAAATAATCAGTCGTAAATCAAGACAGCAATGTCTCAAGTAGAATATCTAGTGACTGACAGCATTTAATTAAAGAAAACATGTTATTAGTGTCAGCAAATTCAAACCCATATACATGGACATGGTACATATGTACCACTTGAAATTTACATCCATGATATACAAAGCAAACATTTCCTATTAGTCTTATTTTTTTAAAAATCAACACGTGCAATGTATTAGAACCTTATCTCGTAAAAAAGTTTAAACCTTGAATTAACCTGTGCGAATAAAACCAAAAACAACATTTTTCAAACAACGTGAACTCCTTAAGAAAATTTGGTTAAAGATCCATGACTTTTTAAGACTTAATTACAAAAGTTCTGATTTAATCTGACAAAAGACCTTCAAAATTACATATAAATATATTACTGTATTGAAAAAAGATCAGAGTTTTCGCAAAATCCACTTATTTCTGCTTGTAATCCAATAAACCTGTCCACAAACCTGTATCGATACTCACAGTGGCTGGTATTGTTTCTTAAAATTTATCTAAGGCTAATATATTATATTAGGGACAACACATCTCTCATTTCTCTGCTACCTAATTAAGAATCTAAACTGTTATTTCAAGTTACATATTACACAGTGTAATTATTTAGCACCAATGTTCACCTCAGAGATTCAAATTTTCACAACTTAAAAGTTGACAGACTACTCTGTTTACCAGGAATGGAAGCCCATTGTCTAATCTGAGTTTCCTCTAACCCTTCCCACCCCATTTTTGAGATTTGGACATTAATGTTACAATGTGGGGTGTGATTCAATTGCCTATCAAAAAGTTGGAATTTGCAGCCAACATGCAGTGGCGGCATAGGGTAATCACACATCAGCAGGCCTAGCAAACTTAAATGATGTTGCATCAAATCATACCTGTACGAAACCAATAGACAAATTATTCATTTTCTTAGAAATTGCAAGTATAATAATCACAGTCTTTTATCCACTGACAGATGAGACAAAATTACAGTGTTAATGAAATTCTACCTAGTCCTTGCCGTTTGCTTTGCTAGTTACATGACTACAAAGGAAAGTCACATACTGTTTGTAAAAGCCCAAAAAGACACAATTCTCAACATATTTAATCTGAGAACAATGACCCGAAATGTGTTGTTGTTGCAGCAACCTGGACGTAGTAAGATTCATCAAGCAGGGAACACATGTCAACATGGTTGTCACATGATGCATCAAAACTACTGACAAATGCTCAATTCTTGATGAATCTGACTTTTCCAAATTGCTGCGTCAGCAATAGGCTTCTGATAGTTGTTCTTTGAATAAATATGTTCAGAAGTATATGTCCTTTGGTTCTTTTACAAATAGTATGTAACTTTCACTTAATAATTTTGAATACTTATACAACATTGATAAGTGGGGACTTTTTTGTTGATATCATGTAACCATTGAACATCTGTTGTCATGGACATGTAGGTTGCAAGATTTATGTAGTCATCAGACTAGTAATGCAAATGGTGAGTACCAGGTCAAATTTCATCAATGCCATAATTTCATCTCAACTGGCAGCAGATTAAAGCCAATATAATGCTAGTATACTCTAAAGAAGAAAAATCATTTTACTATAGACTTCATGCAAGTGTGATTCAATGTAACATCATTTAAGGTTGCTAGGCCAGCTGGCAATTGGCTACCCTATGCTGCCATCGAACAATGGCAGCAAATTCAAAGTTTTCAACAGCAACTGACGCTGACCCCACCCAAATGGCTCAAACCAATGCATACTGCAACCTCCAAATATTCTGGTCAAAACTCAATAAATTTACCCATGATTAGTTCAGTTATGGCTCATTTTACATAATTGCTTCTGTCACCAATTGGTACCAAAAAATTCTTGGGTTTTTCCCAACTTTCATCAATATTTTATGGTTGTGCAAAATTTACCATTTCTCCTGACCCTTCCTGATTTTTTGGTAGTGTGGGAACCAGGATGAGGCTTCTACATTTACTGGTGTAATCCATGTTAAAAATGTCTCTTGATTCACCCCAAGCCCACCAGTGCTTTAGAAATGACAAAATGTGTTCAAATTTTTTATATTTTCTATCCACATTTTTAATAGTCATATTGACATTGACTGTAATATTGTAACAATTACGTATACCAAGTGTACAGTCCTGAAACGGAAATTGTGGTCAAAATGTAGGGTCTTTCTCAGAAACCAAATTTTGTTTTTAAATGGATTGTACTTGTATCTATTTTATTCAAGAAATTCCAATGCATGTCACTATCGCAGGCAGCCGCATCATGGATTTATCAAATACTGCATTATATATTTACTTTTCTTGTATTATATGCTTTGACTCGGTTATTGTAGAGACACTATACAGCATATTTTCCAAAATTTTATTGTCAGACAAAATAACACAATCCACTACGAACATTTTGGTTATTTTAGTGGACAAGAAAATTGTAGCACACCATGCATTAGTTTAACTCAAGAATGACTTATTCAAAGTATATAATGCTGGAAAGGTGAACAGTTACTGCAGAAATTAATATATCCAAGGCCCAAGCATTAATGATCAACAGCATTCTCCTCCAGAATTTATGTTGGACATTCTAGTCTACAAATTTGGCTTCCTTTGGAAATAAATGAACCATACATAATGTCACCCTGATATTCCTACTGATTAACCTCACTTTCATGGGAATTATTTAGATGCTATAACCCATGCATAATACTTACAAAAAAGGAAATCGAAAGAGGAAAAGAAACTGTGTTAAATCTTTCTAAGCGAATTCTAACAGTGATTCTATTCTTCTAGATAAGGGGTTATCATATTGTCCAAAGTGCATGATAATATTAATTTAGCAGAAGCGTTAAATGATGAAGTATATAATACAAAACTTTCCTATAATCCTTCTGAAGAAATTAAAGCAAACATAAGCAAATGTATTAATGAAATCTCCATACACAATTGCTCCATATATGATGAACTAGATATCTTCCCAAATAAAATACACACACCTCAGTTTTATATTTTACCCAAAATACATAAAACAGTTTATAAGTCACTACCTTTAGAATATTCAGGTAAACCCATTATTTCTACATGTAATTCAATTACAAATAATATATCGCAATATATTGATCATATTTTATAACCACTGATGAAATCACTACCTTCATATGTCAAAGATACTTTTGATTTCATTACCAAATTGAAATTTTTACCGAAACTAACTGAAAATTCAATCCTAGTTACACTTGATGTGGTTTCACTCTACACGAATATACCATACAATGATGGTATCGAAGCGTGTAAATATTATTTTGAAGAAAACCAATATACATGTAAACTATCAAAAGAACATGTTTGTGATTTGATAAAACTCGTGCTCAAAAATAACATTTTTCAATTTGGTAATACAAACTATCTCCAAAAGTTGGGAACAGCAATGGATAGTCCTATGGCACCTTCTTATGCATCTTTATTCATGGGGAAATTAGAAAATGACTTTCTAAATAAATGCCTCTTAAAACCAGATGTTTGGTTAAGATTTTTAGAGGACATCTTTATGATTTGGAGTTATTCATTAGAAGACCTTTATTATTTTATAGACTGTTTAAACAAATTACATCCAACAATAAAATTTACATTCAATGTGTCTAAAAGTAAAGTATCATTTTTGGACGTAGAGGTCGTGAAAAATGAAAATAATGACATCACTACCATGGTTCATGTTAAAAACACGAATATTCATCAATATGTTGAATATTCTTCACGTCATCCTAAATCATGTAAAAACAGGATACCATATAGTCAAGCAAAAAGGTATAAAAGAATTATTTCAGATGACACTGTTTATAAATCATCTTTGACAGAGTTAGGTCAGCATTGTTTAAATAGAAATTACCCTACTGACATCATTAATACTGCTTTCCAAAAAGTATCTTCTCTTACACAACTTGAATATTAACAATGTAAAATCAAAAATAGAAATGAAGATATCATTCCTTTTGTTATTGAATATAATCCAAGTTTGCCTAATATAGGTAAGATTATCAATAAATATTGGGATTTATTAAAATTATCATGTAAAGCAAGTGTTAAATTGCTACACGAAAGCAAACCCACACTTGCTTATAAAAGGACTAAAAAGTCTTAGAGATTTCCTAATTAATTCTAAACTAGAAAAAACATTATATAAAAAGGGATCATCAACTAAATGTAATAGACCTAGATGTTCACACTGTTCTTTTATTAATGAAAATACTTCTTTCAATAGTAATAATACCAAAGAAACTTTTAATATGCATTGTGATACTAATTGTGCAACATCAAACATTATTTATTTGATCACATGCAAAAAATGTGGCATCCAATATATTGGAAAAACCAGTCAACAAATATCTAAACGTATGAACCAACATAGATCAGACATAAAAAATTATATCGATCAATCACTTTCATCTCATGTTGCCGCACATTTTAACAAGAGTTCCCATACTTTGCAGGATTTCTCCTTTCAACCTATTGCTATAGCTGAGTTTGAGATGGAATGTCTACTAAAGGAAACCTATTGGATTCACCGTCTTAATACAGTATATCCAAAAGGTCTAAATTCCAAAACACTATACAACAGTCATTAATCCCGTTTACAATTAGTTAAGAATATTTTTATATTACTCTAATTTACTGAATAACTTAACTAGTGAAAGCATAAACTAATATCATAAAAATAAGTTTAATAATTCTTTAAAAATGAAAGGGCATTTTAAAATTAATTCTGAATATATTATGATAATTATTTATAAAATATTTCTTTATTTTATGATTATTAGTATTATGCACACCATAATTTTTATTATATAATTTGAGTTCTGATGAAATATTGAACATTAGTCAATAATATATCAATCAAAAAAAAAATATATATATATATATATATATATATAGATATATATATATATATATATATAGATCTTTTTTATTTAAATGTGCATTATACATAATAAAATAAAAATATTAATAAAACTGTTTATCTCTATTTATTCATAAAAGTTTTTGAGATAGTGTTCAATAGAGATATATGTTATCTTTAAGATCCAGTTTTATGTATTTTTATGTCTTAAAATATCATTAATCTGTGCTGTATATGCATATTTCCATGTCAATTATTCGTTAAAGAATATGACACTTACGTTTAAAAATGTAAGCTATGACGTATTCTTGTTATGTCATATTGTTTATATCACTTAGAAACAGAATACATTTAATGACGTAAGCAATGATATTGAATTCAGTCTGATGAAGCAATAAAGCAAAACTGGTCACACATTTTACATGTTGGTGTTGTTTATTTTATAATTTATATATACAGAGAGAGAGAGAGAGAGAGAGAGAGAGAGAGAGAGAGAGAGAGATTGCCCATGTGAGAAAGTCATGTGGAAGCCACCTAACCATGGGTGCACCCAATGACACTACATGATTTCACAACGCATGAGCACCTAGAATGTTTCCTGCTCTGTTTTAATAATGAAAGATACATTTCTGTCAACCCATAAACAGTAACCCTTGTTTACAACAATTTTTATGAGGAATTTAGGGTAACGCAGTTGTTACAGGCCAACACGGGCCTGATGCTTCTGTGTGTCCTCAGGAAAGACACCTTGTTACCATTTCCTGTTCACAATATAGCCAATGTGTTGAAGTGCTGTTAAAAAACCAAGCCATAAAATATTTTGTAAATTTTCTATACTCAATGATCCAAGTGTTTAGAAAATACTAATTATAATTCCAATCAGAAATTTATCAGTAATGGTGTGGGAAAAGGAAATTCCACATCAATGCATATTATGGATTCAATTAGTCTCACCATCTGCAGGTGAGACAATAATTTTGAAGTCTAGCCAGTGATTTGCTGGCAAGAATCTTACCACTGTTGATAGAAGCCTGTCTTCCTGCCGACTCAAGGGCTTTACGCTGCCATCTCATCATCGGTCCATTCTGAATTGGGGCATCAAGACGTGTCAGCTCGGACACAACATTCTCAAAATTGAAATCTGACATCTTGGCGTTTTCATATATTCTGCTTTGTGTCTGAAATCAAGGAGAAAAAAAAATAAAGCATGTGAACCATATGGCCAAATAAGTTGGATGTATTTACTAAACAAATCAAAATGAAGCTGTTTTTGCCAATCTATACATCCACTTTCATTTTTGCTTGACAGGTGTGACTTGTATAGACTTTGTAAACAAACGTTATAGAGATGTCACTTTGAACAGAAAACTTCAGACAAAGTGACTTCTCCCTTTTGTCATAAATTGGTCAAGTGATTGGAAAACGGATGAAGTGATTATGAGATCTAATTCTGAAATGGAAAATAAAACATTTTAAATTTTTTAAAGGGGTATTTCAATTTACCCCATATAAGACATTGATTTTAAGGCATTACCCCATTTGGTTGAGAGCAAAACTGTATTTATCATTTATGTCATCATCAAGTTTAAAACCTTATTTTGCAGGACTGATGGAATATTCTTATGCAACAACTGAAAGAGATTTCAAGATCATAGTCTCCAACAGAAATGACTTGGTCATTCAGGGCACCAAATGGGGTGATCCTCTGAATAGAGACATGAAATAGGTCCTCAGAACGGACACGTTTGTGATTTAGATTTTTAACGTAGCTTTAAGCATTTTTCAGTCATATAGTTACGATGTCTGCAGTGTGACAGTTTAAAGTGATGTCTAGCATGATGTCCCACCCAATCACATTATCCTGACACCAGGCCAACCAGTCCTAACACTAACCTCTTAATGCTGAGTGCCTAGCGAGGCAGCTATGAGTACCCTTTTTATAAGTCTTTGGTATGACCCAGCCGGGGGTTCAAACCCGCGACATCCTGCATCTGAGGCAGACGCTCTAACCACTAGGCCACTGGAGCAATCAGAATGGAGACATGAAATAGATACTCAGACTGAAGACATGAAATTGGTCCTCAGAATGGAGACATGGAATAGGTCCTCAGAACAAATACGCAAAAATAGGTGCTGAGAATAGAGACATGAAACAGCTCATTACATCATAAAAATCCTCCAACAGTACTCTTCAATAAAAGTGCAGGAAATAATCTGAATAATTACTAACAGGACTTACAGAGGCTTATCCCCATCAAAGCCAGGTACTACAAGAAAATTTTGTAACGCTGTGTTTCTGAACATACCACAATATGTACCACATTATACTGCAAAAATATTAGGGAATTTAATTTAATATTCTGAGACAGGGTCTATATACTTTAAAAAAAAATTTAGTCTATTAATAGCTGGAAAAAGTAATCTTGATTAAGAGCAAAACAACATCATGTAATAGGTCACGCTACCTGGCAAAGTTGGCAACTAAAATTTGTAAATGACTTCGCCATTTTATTTTTTTAGAGGTACATTGATTAACTGTACCTTTTGAGATGCCAGGTTAGTTCTAGTGTTGTAGTGGAAGGTATTCATCAAGCCATCAGTAGCTAGCTTAGTTTTGATATAAATTATGCTGACAAACTCTTGCACATTCAGAGGCATGTGTTTTGATCGCTGATTGATCATTAACCATTTCCTGAGTAAGTTAGCAACTAGGCCCCTATCACTACTGATTTATGCATGTTATCCTTTGATGATAAAAAGATACAAGCTTGTGTTTGAAACTTTAACAATAGTATGTAAATAGCAATTTGTGTTTTAAGAATAGAATCAGTGATCTTGATATTTTAACTGCCTCTTATACACTATTTCGTCATAAAATTAGTTTGGAAATGTAAGTGTACAGGTAACGGGAAAATAATAGTGGATATCGCTATGTCTGGGAAGTACCAGTTTATTAGACTGTTTTAGTAAATCATCTGACAAATATATTCAGAAAAATATACAATGCATAGAAAGCAAAGCCTTGGTATTATATTATTTAAGATTTCACTTTAAAATGCAATTATATAGGTCAGAAAGTATGGGACAATGCTATGTTGTGGAATTTGCAAGAACTATTGTAAGGTCAAAGTTGTTTTCTAACTTGACTAGTATTTGTGAAAATACGGAAAAAAAACTGAAGCAGATGATATTTAATCAATGTCTAAAATTAATACAAGTATGTAGACAAATAAATAAACCATAAATTTGCAATCCTATCAATGGACTGTTGTCATGAAGCTAGATAAAGTGAGTGATTACAGTATGAAAATCGGTCCTTCTAAAAGTAGATGCACTCTCGTCTGTGTTGATCTGGTTGGAAAGAAGGGTTTAGTTCATATACCAAATATAAAGGAGCCATGTCTGTAATTTTATGCATTTTAATATGTTATGCATGAATAGTTACAGAAATGTTTTATCTGCAACAAAAGAAATGAGGACAAACAGCATAATCTAAAGACACTAGTGCATTTGCCCTCATGTACATGGTACCTGGGGTCACGCCACCAAGCAAAGTGGGCGATTAAGTCGCCTAAAAAATGTAAACTTCGCCTTCTTCTGTTAGGAAAGCAAAAATGACTTCGCCCTGTGATTTTTTTTTAGAGGTACATAGACAAATATGTTTTGAGATGCCCCCTCGCCTTAGGCAGGTTTATTCTAGTATTGTGCTGTAGCTAAAGGTATTCTTCAAGCCAGCAGTAGCTAGGCCTAGTTTTGATATCAATCACACTGACAAATAAACTCTTGCACATTCACAGGCACGTGTTTTGATAACTGATTGACCATCAACCATTTCCCGATTTGGCAACTAGGCCCCTATCACTACCCGATTTGCGCATGTTATCCTTTGATGATAAAAACATGTGTTTCGAAACTTTAACAATAGTATGTATATCGCAGTTTGTGTTTTAAGAATAAAATCGGTGAACTAGATATTTTAACTGCCTCTTGTACACTATTTCATCATAAAATTAGTTTTAAACTCGAAGTGTACCAGTAATGGGGGAAAAAAATGGCGGACATTGCGATGTCTGGGAAGTACCAGTTTATTAGATTGTCTGTTTTCGTAAATCATCAAGCAAATATATACAGACAAATATACACTTCATAGAAAGCAAAGCCTATGCATTATGTTATTTAAGATTTAACTTTAAAATGCAATTATATCGGTCAGAAACGTATGAGACGCTATGTTGTGGAATTTGCGAGAAGCATTGTAAGGTAAAGTTGTTTTCTGACTGGACTCGTATTTGTGAAAATAGGGAAAAAAGCTGCGAAGCAGATAATATTTAATCAATGCATAAAATTAATACAAGTACGTAGACAAATAAATAAATCATAAATTTGCAATCCTATCATAGACTGTTGTAAAGAAGCTATATGAAGTGAGTGACTACATTACAAAAACCCCTCCTTCTAAAAATAGATGCACTCATGCCTGTGTTGACTCGGTTGGAAAGAAGGGTTTAGTTCATATACCGACTATAAATGAGCCATGTCTGTAATTTTATGGATTTTAGTGTGTTACGTATGAATAGTTACAGTAATGTTTTATCCGCAACAAAGAAATGAGGACACTTGTGCATTTGCTCTCATGTACATGGTACAGGGGTTGTGTCAAACACATTTAGAAATCTTTGAAAGTGCCATTATTGTGAACTTTAAAAAGGTATGTAAAAAATAAATACAAAAATATAAAAGAAATTAATGGTAGTTGATTAAGCATTTTTACCAACTTTCAATTACATGTACAATAATGTAATCTAGTTAGTCAAATTTTGTTACAGTGCATTTGCTGTTATTCTCTTTCAGAGTCATATGGCCAAAATAACTAAGAAAATTTTCTACTAGAAAATAAAGTATTGCTTAAATCCAATGTTAAATGCAAATATGAATACTGGGAAATAGAGGGCATAATTCAAATAAGAGAACACACACACACACACACACACACACATATATATATATATATATATATATATATATATATATATATATATATATATATATATAGTGTTTCTTGCTTCGTGTCCACTTCTTGCTTCGTGTCCACTTCTCCCTGTTGAGCTCTCATTTCTCCCTGTTCTGTCCAAAAAAGGAGAAGTCACTTCTCCCTAAAATTCAAGCCTAGCTTGACCCTTGATGGTACGGGGTTGTTTCAAACACATTTAGAAATCTTCGAAAGTGCCATTATTATGAACTTTTAGAAAGTATGTAAAAAAAAAAAATACAAAAATATTTTTAAAAAGTTGATCAAGGGTAGTTGATTAAGCATTATTACTAACTTGCAATTACAATAATGTAATCTGGTTACTCAGTTAAAATTCGTTACAATGTAGCTTCTATTATTCTCTTTTAGACTCATATGGGCAAAATAACTCAGAAAATTATCTACTTGAAAATAAAGTATTGCTTAAATCCAATGTTAAATGCAAATATGAATACTGGGAACTAGAGGGCTAAATTCAAATAAGAAAACACACAATATATATATATATATATATATATATATATATATATATATATATATATATATATATATATATATATATAGATATATATATACTGCGTTTCTTTCTTCACATCCACTTCTCCCTGTTGAGCTCTCACTTCTCCCTGTTATGTCCAAAAAGAGAAGTCACTTCTCGCTAAAATTCAAGTCTAGCTTGACCCCTGATATAATATATTATATTATTTGAAAAAAAAATTAATTATCTTGAGATAAAAAAAAAACAGCCCAGCTGAAAAAAAGAAATTGCAAACCCCCCTCATCAAAATTACCTTGAGAATTTATTACTTGTATGTTAATCATTTAAACTGAACTCTAAAAACTCTGACGAAATTGGTATGATTAAGCTTACACTATCATGCACACCCTGTACAAGACATTGTGTTGACATTAGAAACCTTTTCAATAACAACAGGAACTGGTATACCAGTAATACGAGGTAAAGCAGCAACCACAAATTTGATGATGGCGCTAGGTCACATCATTAGAACTTGAAGTATAAGAAAACACTACCAAATATATAAAAAATGCACATCATTTATGTACAATTTTGCCAAATGCAGTTCGTAAAACACTTGATTAGATAATCAGTGAAAGAGTCTCGTTGCTGCATAATGTCATTCTGCAAGTGCTTGACTAGGTCTGATCACAAGCTTTAGAGGTATACACTTCTGAGCTGTTCCTTTGGTAATTGTTTGTGCCAACCTATAGACTTGTAAACACGGATTAACCCCTTCATATTCTTGAGGAGTGTTTTTAAGTAAAGTCTCGACTTTTAATTTACTACTCAGTTTTCAGGTACAGGACATGCGCAATTGAAATAATGAATAGTAACACACATTTACATTCTTTGATTCACCAGGATTATGTTTTTATTTTAAAGAAAATCAAAGTGAAGTGAATTCCAATAAACAATCCGAGATGAGTTATGTCCCTTATTAACCTAGAAAAGAATAAGATGAAGATACAGGTCTTTTTCATTCACTTGAAGAAATGTAGGAATATCATACATTTAATTAGTTCAAGGTATTATAAAAAATATTTATTATTTTGACTTTTGCTTGAAATTCCCTGATGAGAAAACTGCTACAGTAGAACCTGTCATGAGCAACCTCTGCTATAAGCGACCACCTGTCATGTACGACCACAATCGCAATGCACGGATCGATTTTATTATATAAACGCTCTGCTATGAGCGACCACCTGCTGAACGCGACCAGCGACCGCGATTTCTTGGCAAAATATGCATTTCGACACTGCTATGAACGACCGCATCACAAAAAAATGAGGATAAACTCCACCAACCTTTATTTAATCCCTGTAAGAACGACCGCTCATACCGTTCTAAATATAAAAAAAAAAAAAATAAAAAAATAGGCTGGCTACCGATCTCTGAATTTCTTCCGCTAGGTTTATAGTGATTTACAGTTTCTGTCGTAAACCAGACTAAAGTATATGTAGATTATTTCCTAGCCTGGTTCCCTGCTTCGTATGCTCCCTGTGTTGTTCTCCGTTATTCGTATAGGGGTGAGGAACGCAGAAAGCATACAGAGCAGGGAACCAGACTAATTATTCCCGCACTTAACTTGCTTCCCGGCCGTTGTAGGACCTGGCATCCCTATGACGACTATATCGCGAGAACAGACAGACACCAGTGACCTTTATGTAATCAATTATTACAACGACCGCTTGATTAGTATAGATTGTTCTGATCAAAAACAAACATAAAAGGAATATTTAAAAAAAGGATTGTTGCTACCAGTGATAGATGCTACAGTCCGTAAACCTGGCTAATGTACATGTCATGAAATGCCGTTGAAGTGCCAAAGTTGACAAAGTGGCCGCGTATATTGTTTGTCTCGAGTTAATCGGTATTGCCGGGGGTGAATAAGGTCATTGTCTATTAAACCAGCAAGAGAGAATCATTTGCGGGATTCGATTGATAGTGCTCAAGACTTGTGATGTTTGTTCCCCCCCCCATGTTAAGTGATGACATCCCAATCACAAAGCTGTCGTCTATTCAAGTTGCTGCGACCGGGTTACACACTTTGCTTACAGAGATAATCCCTGTATGTCATCTTTTAATGAAGCCGTTGACTTTTGTCACTGAGTAAATGGTCCTGTTTCTGGATGAGATAATTGTTTGGGTTTTTTTTTTTTTTTTTTAATTTTCTTTATTAATTGTTAGATATGCAGTGCACATGTATAGATTTTTCATATTTTCCCACAGCCACCGTCTTTACGTTCGATATTACAACTGAGCACTAATAATTTTAACACCTAGCATTTTAATAACAATGGACGAACCTCCAACTAAAAAGAGACAAATTTTAATGCTGGAGAAAATAATTATTGTAACTGAAAGAAGTGAAAAAGTGCAGACCACTCGCAAAAAAGCGGTTTAAACGTTGGCAAAACAAATTTAGGTTGTTATAGAGGAAAACAAGTAATTCAGAAACAATTTCATATGCTAAAATATGTGATCTTCAAATGTAAATGTGATTTCATGTTTAATGACCGAAGTATATCTTTATTACAATATAATTTTGTTTTTCGATGAATGCATACAATATTTTAACAACAACTACTAATAAAGAATAGAATACATGTACAGTGATTGTGGTTATTTTTCTTGAAATTGTTCTGAAACTGGACCTTGGAAACGTATTTTTGTACAAACCTGCTATGAAAGACCACCTGTCTTGAGAGACCGCTTTTTGTTGGCAGAAGGGGTGGTCTCTCATAACAGGTTTTACTGTATCTCCAAATGCAGTATGTTCATTAATTTTATAAGTGCAAGGGTTGTCCACAAAAAGGTTCTTTTTATATTTTTGTCTACAATAACGATTTACTGAATACAGGCAGGTGCTAGCAGCAAAGCTGCATGAGTAAATCCCTGGACACAAGCACCTAATGAGACCAGTGCAAATGTCTGAAATTTTGACTACATGCAATTTTAAAATCTGAACTTTTTGATCAGATCCTGGTGTAATATCTTAGGGTTTATAGGGGGAAAAAACAAACATGTAATAATGAGGTACATGGTCAAGTTGTACACTAATAAAGTTATTTCACACCCAGTGCTAAAGTTATGCAAAGTTTAAATATGTAGAGTCAACTGATGATGCTGTACCATGGCGATAACTGTCAGATGTTAAGTACAAGTTTTATCTAGTTAATAAATGCTGTATATACTGTGGACTCTGAGACGAAATCAACAATAAACATCTGTGTGCCATTCCATCTTAATAAACTTGCATAAAATGGAATGGCACACAAATGTTTATCTTAAAATTATTTTTTCCTTGCATGACTGCCTGCTTCAATATTAAGTTTATGGCTAGAACATCTGAATATAAAAATGTCCAGGAATGTAATGAGGAAATCATCTGCATAGACATTTCTCAACATTACATAATGATTTGTATTCTTTTTTTAATAAATATATTTTATATTTTATTGACTGCTTTTCATTTTCATGCTAATTCAGACACATACAATTCTTTTAACGTTGGAGAAAGTTTTTAGTTTTTACTGCACATATTTTTTAACTAGATAAAATTTCAAATAGCGGTCCAGAATTCCTACACAGTGGCCATATCAATTTAGTTATACCTATGTGCGTTAAGATTTTTCTAACAATTTATTCCTCGAAATAATTATTTCTGAGATTGCCATTATTAATCTAATTTATTAAGTTACTGGCCAATCTTATAAATCAGATTCGGTAAAATAAACATGTCCTGAGTAAATTATGCTGTCTCCTTAGAGCCAATATGTAGTCTTCTAATGAGATCCCAGTAGCACAAGTTCTACGTTGTCACTTACTGCAGCCATCACATTGGATTGCATGTTGTCTGTGTGAATTGTTTTTCACAATGTAAGCATAAATTACTAGCCATCTGGAAGTAATGATTGAAGCAGAATAAAAGTTTATCCTGTTTTACCTAAATACCAAGAATAATTGCAGTGTTTTCATTTCTAGTCAAACATGAAACTAGTCATTTGAATGTAAATGTCGACAGCAGCCCTAAGTCCCAGATTAACGAAATCATTTCTTATAATATATATCAATAAGCTGCCTGCTTTGTTCATTACTGATTTTGATGTTGTCACCACATTAACATAAATGGCGAGTTGAACATGCTTTGGTTTGGTTTGTGCGCTTTCATCTGCTCGGACCATAGGGAATCCATACACACTTCAATAATACAAACACCCCCCTATCAAACCAACAAAGCTTTGTACACATGTTCATATTACTCCTTGAAAGTACTTATTTCAAAATACCTAAAGCATAGCTACATTGTTGAGCATGTTATTAGTTACTATAAAATAGATTCCTAATACCAAAATAATAATAATAATAATAATAATAATAATAATAATAATAATAATAATAACTACAATAATGGCAAATGGTGCAATTATCTATTTAGAACGGAATGTCTACTGCGCGAGAAAGAAACTATTTTTAGAGAGAAAAAAAGGGGGAGCGGGCATTTTAAGGACAATGTATTTGGTTCAAAACGGTGGATCTATCTACTATCGAATCATTATGTTGCTCCGACAGAAACATGCTTAGGTGAACCAAACGTTTTTAAACTAAAATTCCCTTATTGATCAACAATGTAAGACGCCTCCCTATATTTTTGTTTTTGGCGTTGCCCTTAACGACCCCGAAACATAAATATCAGGGTCGATGTCTTACATTGTAAGACTAAGCGAGTCAACAACAATCCTAGTCCTACCACATAAGACCCATCAGGGAAGTAGCACTTAAACAAATACATGTGCTATGTCTTACATTGTAGGACTACAACAATCCCTGCACCGGACAGTTGATCACCCTAATGAACTATAGCATCGTTACAAAACTCGAAAACTCTTTCCCTGTCATCAAGAAGATTCTTGTGAAATACAACTTCTTTGGGAATTTGCGGTATGCGTATAATATTCAGAATTTCTCTTCCTGATCAGCTTCGAACACACTTGATTTTTCGAACTCAGGCTGGTTCTTAAACCTCCCGCGAAAAAGTCACATGATCATTCGAAGGCCACACTCATAATATATTTCCTGAGAAGACGCCCGGGTAAATATTGTAACTACCTGGAACAACCACCCTAATCAAGGACTAAATTATATATATTACGTTTTCTTTGGGACCAAAGTTGTTACACCTTATAACATAAAACCGTTGCACAGTACAATACAAATTCACGAATTTATATGCAGCAATATTTGCCAAGATAACATAAAAAGACAAAACACGTAATTGGTTAAACTTGAAATCGGACATTGTAAAATCGCTCCCGTCAAACAGTCTACATATATGACAGACGTGATGTTCATCCTTGAGGTCACACAGCATCGTTTCTCTATACACTGTGACGAGACATGGGTACAATGAGACTAGCACACGCCAAATATTTTTTTGAAAGTATGCGAAATATGGTGTCTGCCCAAACGATTTCCCATTAAAAATAAATTAAAAATAAAATTCCATATACATTTAGAATATATTATATATTTTGACATGGCTGCAGGAATGACAAAGCGATGTATTGCATATTTTGCCTGAATAAGCTGAAACTAAAACACAGGCTGCAATCTTCATCAATATACAGACAGATGTAGGAAATCTCATCGATAAAAAACAAATGCAGGAAATCTCATCAATATAGACAAATGTAGGAAATCCCATCAATATACAGACAAATGCAGGAAATCCCATCAATATACAGACAAATGTAGGAAATCTCATCAATATACAGACAAATGTAGGACATCCCATCAATATACAGACAAATGCAGGAAATCCCATCAATATACAGACAAATGTAGGAAATCTCATCAATATACAGACAAATGTAGGACATCCCATCAATATACAGACAAATGTAGGAAATCTCATCAATATACAGGCAAATGTAGGAAATCTCATCAATATACAGACAAATGTAGGAAATCCCATCAATATACAAATGTAGGAAATCCCATCAATATACAGACAAATGTAGGAAATCTCATCAATATACAGACAAATGTAGGACATCCCATCAATATACAGACAAATGTAGGAAATCTCATCAATATACAGGCAAATGTAGGAAATCTCATCAATATACAGACAAATGTAGGACATCCCATCAATATACAAATGTAGGAAATCCCATCAATATACAGACAAATGTAGGACATCCCATCAATATACAGACAAATATAGGAAATCCCATCAATATACAGACAAATGTAGGAAATCCCATCAATATACAGGCAAATATAGGAAATCCCATCAATATACAGACAAATGTAGGAAATCCCTTTATCTCCTCTTCTTTTCTCATCATCATCGTGTTTAAGCAAAGCCGTTAAAAGACTAGAATAATTATTTCATGTAAGTAAAAACCGATTTGTATTTGGCTAAATATACAGTGCAACCAAGAACTGGTAAATTTTCAAGGTCAGTTTACAATGATTCAATAGCAAAAGAAATATAATTTATAGTGGACAAAGCTCTATTAACTACAAACATTGTGAATCTATTTACGAGGTAGCTGTAACAGAGATCAGTTTTACCAAGCCTTCGATGTCAACCATAGAATGGCAACATTTGATATAAATCTCAAATAATTCATCGTTTGGACCAATTGAAAAAAAACTTTGAAATTTTCTGAAGATAAAATACCAGTTTTTAGAAGGAGTACACAAACGTTTATTGTTCATGCTTCAAGGCAGCTTATCACTCATTAAGTATTTATCTGGATATATTTATTTCGTTTTAAATAACAGAGAAAGAACAGATTTAAAGCATATTTAATAAGAATATGAAAAAGACCGGTTACCTACATAAATATATTTAATATGTAGCATTACGACTCGGTGGTCTTCAGATAAGTAACATAAAAGAGCGAAAACCAGCAAGTTTTGTAAAAGTCAGCAACAATTTATTTCCCAAGAACACAAAGTGAAAATTTCAAAAGAACTACAGTATTGTGAATTAAATCCCAAACAGTTCTAAAAGTTCTATCATAATGCCAAATGTATGAAGATCCAATTGGATTCCAGTTTATTCTAAATAAATTCAGCTATTGAATGTGTTGATGTGCATGTAGTCTTAAATGTGTCAATGTCTTGGAGTGTGATTATGTATTAATGGTCTTTGATTTATCACAATACCATAATCCAAAATGTCCTTGCCTGAATTCACTATAACTCAAAATTAGTATTTTTGGTTCAAGAATATTATTGAAAACTTTGTAATTCCAGTGAATAATAATTTGAATTATTAAGTCCACTAAAACTTGTGTGTCTTAGATTTTTTAAATATAATTCTGTTTTCTTGAAAAAGTATTCATTCTTGCTTTAACATCCTTAGGCAGAATAAGTGTTACGTATATGTAATTAAATCACTTGTGTGTTAGTTTTAAATTTCTTTTTATTTTATTTTTGTTTCATTACATTTTGTTGTAATGACATTTTTCTTTTTTACTGGATTTGACATTTTTCCCAGTAAATTCGGTTCAGTTCTTTTAGCCTGATTAGAACGCAAAAGTATTGCTTCATTGTATTTTTAGCTGGCCTTGGTTCAAAATTTGGTAAACAGTGAGTGAAAATCATTGGTCGTAATCAAGGTCATACTTCGCCTTCGTGTTAGTCTGAACAAACAGTGTTTTTTTTTTTTTTTTTTCTTTTTAAAAAAAAAATCATTTCCAGTGTGGGAATGATTGATTCTTAGCTAGGGCTATACTAGCTTACGTGATAATTGACATATTTTCTTTACTGCGCTGTTCGGGTTGGGTGACCACGTGACCCATCACGAGGGTCCGAAAATTGTGTTTCTTGTTGGGTTAAAACTTAGTTCATAGTGATTTTATAGTCAGTTGTAAATAATACATTGAGGCTGAAAGGTAGTCCTGTTGATGCCATTTGAATTGAGTTTTTTTTTAAATTTAAAATAATTTATTCACCCTGGAAAATATTCTTCTTCATCGAAATTCTTGGACAAAGACATTTACTAAATTATTCGAAATTGTAAAGCCGGAATTATATTCTTGGTGACTCAACAAAGAACTGTTGACACATCAGCACAAACTGGTTATAGAGGACGTCATGGCCTTCCATCTTGGAACTTCATCGAAATTCCAAACTTGGAATCAATTAGATCTGTTTAGTGATAGGACCTATATTTTTAAATTCTAGGATTAATTTTTGGATTATATATACAAACCGTAAGTTCTATTTCATATTTTAACCTTGTTTTCTAGGGAAATAAATTATTTTTGTTAAATTTTACAAAGGTTGTTGGCTTCACTCTTTTCTTTGCTACTTTCTACGAGCATAGACACGTAACAAAGAAAACTGGGGATATATGAATTTTGTCTAAATATTTCAGAAAATTGTTGTTTGAAATTTAAATTCCCCTAGTTTTCAGAATATTTTAAATCCCAAATACTGTTTCACATTTCGTTTGAAATCTTTAGTGAAATCAACAGGCTTTTTCACAATGTCATCAAAAGTGGAGACTTTTCTTTCTAGTCCTACTCAGGAGCAGTTGGATAGTTTG
>JAECUM010010539.1:0-16436 GCA_016617855.1 Megalonaias nervosa
TATATATATATATATATATGGTTATGATTATACTTTTTGCAGACGGCACAAAGATAAACTTATCCTAAACGTATCCTAAACTTATCCTAATGAACATATAATTGTATGATTATGATGATATATACATATGATTATGATTTTGATTATATTTTTTTTGCGGACGGCACAAACACATAATTGTATGATTGTATGGACATGAATATTTACAATGATGATGTGGGGGGAATCTTGTCTACGTCCAACAGATTTTGTACACTCCTCCCCCCATACAAAACACCCGGGATTGCAAAAGTACACCCAGCACAAGGGTGTATGATAGGAGAGTGTATTTTTTCTGTTGTGGATTTCGAGGAAATTCTCTGGGTTCCCCCAATTAATAGCATCTGTCGCCGAATGCAAGATAATATATCTTCAGCTTTTTGGAGACTCGAACATACAGAGAGTCTACACTAGTGGATCCCTACGCAAACGCTTTAACCACTCGGCTATCGACTTGTTATGAATATTTATATTCATAACAGGTATATAACTATTTACACTGCCTCACGCGTGATAACTCTTGACTCGTATTTACTAATAGAATAAAATCACAATTATTGTAAAACTGCAGCGTAGATTTACTTCAATTTACAAACACACTTCATAAAATACGATAATTCTACACAGTTCAAGAGTACATTCAGATCAATATAACATGCCACACCTGTACATGCAGATATATAACATATCACAGCGTAGTGAATAAAATCAGTTATTGTAGAACTGTAGCATGAATTTATTTCGATTTTCAAACATACTTCACAAAATAATCGCATATTATCCTTTTCTATCACAAATTACTGCTCCAGTGGAAGATAATTGCTTACAGAGAACAATTAAATCGCTAAATAATTGAAAGAAAACAAGATATCTTCGTGGTATTATGAGCTGACGTTGCGACGAGGGAGATAACTGCTTAATTTACTATACAGAGAGAGTACAGAGTTATCTTGCTTCATTATATATACAATTGCCTTAATAGGAATTGATTATTATTCAGATTTTAATGATTTTGAGTACTGTTTAACCCATCAGCTTAAAGAAATCTAGCAAAATTTATTAATTTGATGGCGTATTTACACGACCAAATGAAAAATCTAGCAAAATTTAATAATTTTATGAGTATTTAGCCCATCAGATTATGAAAAATCAGTAATATATATATATATATATATATATATATATATATATATATATATATATATATATATATTTTTTCAGAATCAGATTTTTTTTTATTTTATAATTTACTCAGACGCTCTACGATAACGTTCTATGAGCGTATATATAGATTAATATTTAGTGATTCTTGTCTTAAATCAAGAATATGTCCAGCCTGGTCAGTAAGCTTGAAATGCACCCTTGATAATAATGGATTATGTACACGTAGATAAACTGGATTAATTGGCTCAGATACAATTAGCCACCCAGGTGGAGCTTAATATTCTAAGGTTGTAATACCTAAACAGATGATAAACTCAACAGCTGACTGTCTTGATAGGTTCATAAGTTGACACTAAATGACATATACAAGAAACAGACATATTTAATCAATGAACATTTTCCAACTTTTTCCTCCTTTTTTATAAAGTTCATTCACGTATTATTCATGGATATCATAATAGGCTCCTTTTATATTCCTTTCATGTATGAATGATTTTATGTCTGTTTAAGATGCTAATACTGTTAACTTTTATTAGCAGCTTTTGAAAGATGAATTTTCCATACAAGAAATGTTATTTTAGCATGAGTATATGATATATGAATGATTTGTTCGAATATTCATCATCTGGTGAAATATTTTTCATGCCCAGATTGTAAATAATAGCCTTGTAAACTGTCTTCACGTACCTGTCATGAGTAGAGAAATGAGCAGTTGTATCCATTTTCTTGAGGGTTAAGGTACTACTAATGTATTTTCATGATGTTTCTTCACCATTGTGATGAAATTGTTAATATTCAATGTTTAATCTGCTCATAATTTATTGTGAAATGTGTGCCGCTTTAGCCATTTTAAATGAAGCATCATTTTAACTATTGTGTGGATTTGCCACAGCTTTCCACTCAAGGGCACTGCTGTTAATATTTGTCATAATTCTTCCATATTTGATTCTATTTGTGATTTTGTTGAATTTCCTAGGTATGTTCCCAAAACCTATAAGTAGGGTATGAGAGCTGCCATTTTGGCAGTTATGGTTCAGCTGTGTTCACTATTTGATCTCAACCGATATTTTTGAGTATTTGTAGTGAGGTTGAGTAGTTACTACTGACACACTAAAAATTATTAAAAGTGTATGAGACCTAGGTTCATATAGTAATTCTTTACAATGACCACATGAGTGTCTTCACCCTTGACACACTGCCAGCTGCTGGCTGAGATCGGTGTTTCGTTGGTCATTTTCCAATATAAACTTTGTTGTTGAGACACACTACTTTAGTACTGATATTGATTGTAATACTTCCCTTAAAGGAGACCAGAAACCAGTGAAAATATACAATAATAATAAATGCACTGTAGAAGAGAACCTTATTCTGAAGCAGCACCTGCGACCGTAATGCCAATATTTAAATATAAGCATATCTTCAAGGCGCTGGATTTTCGTGACCTCGTATGCATAATTTCCGAGCCTATTCAGTTACTTTCGTGATGTGACGTCATAGTAGCGACTCAGCATCCCGGCTGCCAGTTGCTGGGTTCATTTCATGAAAAGGACAATGCCGTTTTCCGTTGCTTACGGGTGTAATAGCACACTAAGAAAAGGCTGTGGACTACATTTTTTTTTTCATTTCCAAAAGATACAGGCATAAAGAAAACATGGATACATTATTGCAAGCGAGTCGATTTCAAAGTAACACCATGCAGCACTCTGTGTTCCTTACATTTCTCAAAAGGAATGTTACGAGAGGGATCCTGAAAAAAAATGGCTTCTCTTGGATACGCAAATGCAAGGCCAAGACTAAACATTGGCGCTGTTCCAGACATACCTTTGGATATTTTGAATCGTGGGAAAAGCGTTAAACGTGTGGGTTACGAAAAAAGGCAGAAAGCTGAGGTAAGTGACCACAAAATGCAACAATTAATTCATAGATCTTTTATCTACGCTAGTACCAGACATGTATATAGTATCAGATTTGTCCATACGCTAACTGTACTGTAGCATACATGTAAAATACACTGTAAATAAATCGTAAGATGGAAGCTTCTTAGTGTTTAAATTAATTATGTTTTGAGTTCTGCTTTGCAGATTTTTGTTGTTGGTTTTCTTGTTTGTTAGAAAAATCAATGCTGAAGTTATGCCTTTTACACCTCCCCGGTAACGGATATCGTTTCACAGACAAGTCCATCCTCATTCTAGTCTCTTCGTCCAGAATTCAATATTATCTCTCAGTGTTTCAGTGTTGGATGTACATTTTCAAGATATTATCCTTAGGTGGTGGTGGTGGTGGTGGTGTGTGTGTGTGCGTGTGTGTGTGTGTGTGTTGCGGGTGGGTGGGGTAATGAATATGTCATTTAGATATAATATGAATAAACCTCATGCTTCTTAAATGAATTTATTGCATAGTGGTAAATTTTGAATTTTTACATTGACACAATCATTTAATCATTATCACATTTTTTTCCCAGCACAGTGTTTAAGTATTTATTTTGAAAGTGCTTTGCTTTTTAAATTCCAAAATATGAAATATGAGCAACTTCTTACCATTGTACTTTTCTACCTTCAGGTTTTGAACACATTGTTAACAGACAATAGTGGGGAAGCTGAATACACTTTGATGCACAGTTCCACTGATAGTCATGAGCATATCTCAGAAGCAGATTCAACTTTCAAATGTGCAACTCAGATCTGGTCTCCTCCACCAGAAAAACAAAAAAGTTTTCATGTACAATGTCAAACAAATTTTAAAACGATATCAAAATGTAGAAATAGGCTCATGCAGGCTAGACCTGATGTCAAGTCAAAAGGCACACAAACAGTGACACGTGTATCAGATGTTGGAATACAGTGCAGCCTAGTAAAACTACCCCCACTGCATATTTTGAGCAAGGATAAAACTAAAAATGAAGATCCAGAGAGTTGCTTGGATTTAGATGAACCTGGAAACAAATATTCAGATAGGCCTTCAAACACAGATCACGATCCTGACTATCTACCTGAGAGTGAAGTGCACGATGTAGAAGACATAGAAAGTGATCCTGATGAGCTTGTACAACCATTAGGCAGCATTAAAACCAGTAGATGAAAGATATTTCCTTGTTTCTGAATCCATGCTGTTTGAACTTCTAAAAATATGTCAGCATTGTAAAAGCGTCCGTATTGTACAAGTCAAAAGTGTCCTTGGAACTATGATAACTATAAATTCCATCTGTAGTCATGGTCACACTGCCATATGGTATAGTCAGAATATGTGTCAGAAAATGCCATTGGGCAATTTATTACTAGCAAATGCAATTTTAGTTTCGGGTAACAGTGCCTCCCGGATCATCAGCTTGTTCCAGGCATTGAACTGTCCTATATTTTGTGATAGAATGTATGATAACCTGCAGACAAATTATTTGATCCCAAGTGTTTACAGGTTATGGGATCTTTACCAAGCAGACAACATCACAGCAGCACGGGAATCAATGTTGATTCTCAGAGGGGATGGAAGATGTGACAGTCCAGGTCACTCTGCAAAATATTGCAGCTATTCTGTCATTGACCTGGACACCAACATTATTCTGGACTTGCAGCTTGTGCAGGTAATAAAGCTGTACCATCAGTTCTTTAAATTGCACATTTGGTCATTGTCATTATAACTAGAGCAATTGGATATGTTCTAAATTTTATCCAAATCTTTTTGCATGCTTTTCTGTATAAATATAAATTTGTAATATGAAGTTCAGGACAACCACTGCCAACTATTTATAAAGGTCCCATTTTGATATACCAGAGTCGGGGATCACTGGTCAGATAAGTTTTCACACTTGTAACTTTATCTCAGAAAAAGTTCAAAAGCTGTGCACATTTCTACATCACATTTGCATGTTTGAAATAATAGCATTTGAAAGTGACAATCGCATACTTGAACTTAAGATTTAATATGCAGCTACACCAGTTCATTTTTACAATCAGGTTATTTTTCCTTCAGTCTAATGAAGTAAAAAGTTCCTTCCACATGGAATTAAAAGGGTTGAAGAGGTGTCTCCATAACTTGGAGGAGTTTGGACTTACTGTGGACACCTTGGTCACTGATTGCCATGTCCAGGTTAAAAAGTTCATGAAGGAACAAAAATTATTATTTTGATGTATGGCATCTTGCAAAAGGTAATCACTATCAAACACTAAAACAAATTTTCTGTTTCTTACAAGGACCAATATTAGATATTTACATATAGGCCTCAAAATAATTTATTTGTAAACTTGACTTGAATAATTGTTGGCTTCTGTAGACAGAACCATATAAAATGCATTCATCATAATTTCCCATCTCATCATTTCCACTTATTTGTCACTTTTTTTTATTTTCTTTTATGTCTCATCTGCTCTATCAGTGCAATTTGAAAACAGTATGACTTGCGAGTACATGCATGTAGCAGCAAATATAACCTCTTCAACAAATAAACACTTTTGCACTTATTTATTTTTGATAGCGAGTAGGTTAGGTAGTTAAGATGCAACAGTCTGAAGAATTCTATCATATTCTGTTTAATAGGTGTTTCAAAGAAACTGGAGGTGGCAGCAAAGAAGAAAACATTCCGAGATATTCGTCCCTGTATTAAATCCATTTTGAACCACATTTATTGGGTTGCCTCATCTTCTGGTTCTAATGGCCAGCTGAAACATGCAAAATGGTTGTCCATCATTAACCATGTCTCAGATATCCATGAAGGGCATAGTTTGGAGTTTCTAAAGTGTGAGCATGGTCCACTAGATGCTCGTCAGTGGATTAATAAAAGGTACAGTGATTCATATGTAGTACAACTCCTTCCTTGGCATACAATGATGAATATACATTTTTTATTATATACGTTTATTGTTTTTTCCCTGCAACGTGACCAGAGGATCATAGCCATAGAAATCCATTTCATAAATGATTAATCATGTAATGTGCAAATTTGCATTTTCTCAACCCCTCTCCCCCATTGCCACAATCAGGTGGATATCAAGAGCATATATTTCAGAAGTCTGCATATTAATTGTAATAATCTTTAGTGGTCAATGCCTCAGCATGATTGTGAATGACTAATTCTTTTCATGTGAGCTACTAGAGGGTACATTATCAAGCTTGCTACATTCTTTAGGGAGGGAAACATGCTTTTTCTTGTGAATCATTTACTTTCAAGCAGGTAATGACACATTTATTACCAAATTTTACTCTGTACAAAAATAACTTTGAAGAATTAAACTGACCATATTTGCCAAGACACTGATCATTTATATTTCAGGGTCAAGGGCTTACAAGAAGTTAAGGGAGATTGTAAAAAGTCCATATCTTTTATGAGATATTGAAAAATTATCCCCTTCCACCAGACGTATGGACTTGAAGTCTTCCACAGTGTTGTGACCCATTATGCACCCAAAAGCACCCATTTCTTCATTCCTGCAATGCAAGCAAGGTAGGTTGTCATCCAGTTGGGACAGGAATATGTAGAAACTGTGATAAGATTAAATACTTGTTCTTTTAGTTCAAGGGCACTGATGCCATTACATCCATTACACTGGGACATAGATGCTATTTTTCTTGTAAGCATTAGGAAACATTAGATGCTTCACCACATATGGTGTGTATGTGGTGTGTGCAATGATTTTAACAAAATTTAAATGGGAGTTTGTCTGATATTTTACCTTTTGCAACAGATGAACATACCTATTCTACATCATATAGGTATATATTATTGAATTGCTATTAGTACTTCTTAACAGTGAAGTCGTCATATACGTATATATTATTGAATTGCTATTAGTACTTCTTAACAGTGAAGTCGTCATATAGGTATATATTATTGAATTGCTATTAGTACTTCTTAACA
This sequence comes from Megalonaias nervosa, assembly GCA_016617855.1. NCBI lineage: Eukaryota > Metazoa > Mollusca > Bivalvia > Unionida > Unionidae > Megalonaias > Megalonaias nervosa. The sequence goes on from JAECUM010010539.1 coordinate 7,052, forward strand.
GTGAAGTCGTCATATAGGTATATATTATTGAATTGCTATTAGTACTTCGTAACAGTGAAGTTGTCTTCTCAACCTTATTTTATTTTAAAATGAGGGCATTTGTTATCCCTTGCTTATAACAGAACAGCTTATAATTTTTCAGACTGTTTATAGCTGCACTGCACTATAATGAAAACTGTTCAAAGCGACAGGCAAGGACTAGTGCTGGACAACTCAGATGGAAAGTGTGTTACCCCAAATCCAAAAAAGGACAGGAGGCAGTTGTCCAGCCATGCAAAGAAGAGTCAACATTTGGTTTGTTGTTTCATTAAATCTTACAAAAACTAACTTCATATTGTAATGGCAAGAGCATCATATTGTTTGAAGGCCATAGCACATAATGCACTACAATATAGTTCCAATATAGCATACAACTTTGACACACACACCCCCCCCCAGCATATACATGCACACAAATAACAAACTTCGCTAAAATATTTCTGAATTTGTTAATTAAAATAGTTAAATATAACATAATTGTCTCTTTTGATCAATGTCTTGAAATTTGTATTTGGTAATTACATACTTAAACAGTGACTTGATTAGATTACATCCAAGAGTTGAAGGAAGCAGTCCTAACAAGAAGGGCCTCATTACCCAAGTATGAACAGGCTTTCAAGGAGGCACAGAAAGTCTTAGGAGATGTCCCAGAAAACCTAACTGAGAACTATGCTAAAGTAGATAAAGAATCTCTAGTAGAGAAGCACAAATCAAGATTTCCATTCAAACATATGTAGACTGTTATTCCTGATTGGAAAGAGATTGTATGTAGTTGTAACATATTTTCTATTTCAGTCTTTGAAGCCATATTATTAATCCAGTCCTGTCAAGGGGTGTGTATATATTTGAAGAGATAAAAAAAAAAATGGTGAATAAATTCTCTTCCATACTTTCCAATAGATTTCGATATTTAATAGGAACTTGGTATATATATATATGTGTGTGTGTGTGTGTGTGTGTATTACACAAAGCCTAATGTCTGATTTACAGTTTTATTTGTAATTAATTAATAAATAGTCACGTACTTGAATCCAACATAATTTGACAGAGGATCAGGTTATGTGTCCTGTATCTTACAGACCACACAAGATGGACGTATTCTTCTATTTCCCTTTCTAAGGTGATGCCAGATCCAACTCACAAATTGGCGATAAGCTACATATCTGTATGTCCTGGGAAAGAAGAAAAAGGTGTTACTTAAGTTGTTATTCAAAACATTATTTTCATCAAGCATAATCTTCAATAAAACTGCTTACATTAAATATGCACAAGAATTTATGTTTGTCAACAGTGATTAATAAAAAGAGCTTTACCATTGAATTTGTGTACATTTTTTTATATTTTCCAACACGGTTTATTTTAAAATAGAAACACAAGAAAATAGGCACAGACATGTGAATTCTCAACTCAACCTTACAAGTTCTCTTGGATTGTGTATTATTGTCTGTTTCCCATTTTACTATTTTCCCATAGCAGTGTTATGCTATTCCTTCCTTATTTGTATCCTATCTTTACAAATTTCCCCCTTTATCTTCGAAAATGAAAGGAGAGAGGGGGTACTTGTGCATTTTTGGTTCTGAGTGCCTATGAAAGAGATCATTCTCTACAGCTCTAATTCTAATATGATGACTGATACCTAGAAGCTTAAACTTCAAAGCTAGTGTAGATACAAATGGCCTAAAAGGGCATGGACTTACTCATTCATGGGTTCATTGTCATCCAAAGGACCATCTTGATCAACCATTGTAATGATTCCAAGCTCCACACAGTATCTGTTCAAGCACGTAGCTTGGAATGCGTCATGCTCTGTGATGCATGCAATGCCTGCTTCATCCATCTTGGCACTTATGATAGGCACTTCAGTTCAACACAAACACTCATCTTCAGAAGGCATGGTCTTGCAGTGCTCACAATCATACCTGCAAAATGAGACAAACATCCATGCATGAGATTTGTACAAAATTATAATTTACCCTAAAACTGAACAGCAAGCTCCTTATCTTAGGATGCTATTCTCTCTCTCTCTCTCTCTCTCTCTCTCTCTCTCTCTCTCTCTCTCTCACATACATACATTACAGTAGGTATACAAATATACACATTTTCAAAGTAAACTTGGGTCACACTACCTATGCATGCACAGATGCACTCAAGCACATACCTGCATTACCTATGAATGCAGATGCACATACGTACATACCTGCATACCACATATTGTAAAACTGGACTAACATCAGTGCCGGATTTAGACATAGTGAGGCCCTGAGCTATGGGGAGCTGTAGAGGCCCTATTTGGTATGAAATAAATTTGAGAGGCCCCTTCAGACTGTGAGTTCAGTCTGTGAGGTCATAAGCTGTAGCTTGTTTAGCTTAATGCCTAAATCTGGCGCTGACTAAACTGTCGGCATTAATAACGTGTGTACTTATAAATCAATATACTGATAAATGTATATTAAACACTGGGCAGCACATATCTGATCTTAGATATTATCCACAAATTTTTTCTTCTTGAATTAAACCATTATATGTTGGTGTGTTAGCCAAAGACACGTGCATATATACACATTGCCTAAGCAAATGGTTATAGTGTTATTAATGACCCATATTAAACCAATGTACAAGTCTGTCCCTGACAAGTAAATGTTGTGGTTATGATGCAGTGATGCCAGGATCAGGATATATTGCCATATTGTATAATTGGTCTGTTTTGTACTAAAGAGAGGTGGGTTAGAAATTATTGGTGGTACAGTTGAGCGGATGCACTGTCTTTCAATAGATGGATCCCGAATAACATCATCAGTGGCCATATGTGTGGTTTGCTGGCAGATTTACTGCTGATTACTGTGTGGAAGTTCAATTCAATTCATTGAATCTCAAGATACTGTTACAAAACATACATCAACTGAATGCAAACTAGATCTTCTGTCAGGATCTATATTTGTAATTTATATCTTGATTTTTACTCAGTGTGCCTTGTTCAAAATGGGCAGTTTTCTTGGTCACATATAGGAGAAACTGCCAGGTTGCCCATCTTCCAGGTAAAATGGGCAGAAGATTGTCTACCTGATCAGAAAGCATCTACACTAAACAAATGGTATCTATCTTTGAGGAATCTGTATTTATAATTGACCTAAGAGAACAGGTATGATGAACACAAATGTCATACTGAGATCTCTTTCTTCAGCAAATGATATGCCCACGCAGTGGTTAAATCTATAATTCTATATCTATTATTTGTTGTCCCCTTCCAGCTGAGCTCTTGAACTTGTTATAATTTTACTAATTCTGCACAATAGTTATCATTGTGCTGATGTGCCAGTAAACCACATATACATACATACATTCATTCAATAAAAAATGTTAAATCTTCACTTTTCCTTGAAACAAAAATAATTTTACAGTATGACAAGTGAAAACTTAACCAAGATTTTGGTGCACATATTTTTTTTATTTATTGGCTAGTACGGTTGGTTACTGTTGCCATATTTAACCGACATGTAACTGTACTACCTTTCATCCATTGTTGCTTTAAGATGACTTTAATGCTTTTTTCAGCATAGCTATTACTGCAGTAGCCTTGAAATAAATATATTAGTCCCAACCTAAGAAACCAATATAATCGAATTCGCTATCATGAGCATGTCTTAAATTATTTGCGATTGTCTAAATATGGTATTGTTCTCCGTGGATCTTGCTGCCGTGGACATACTCGAAATAAAATTATTACATGGTAGCATAACCGTGCTATTATTAGATGGCTGTTACATATATATAAAATAATGATGGTAGATACAAACCAATTAGTGTATGCCGTTCTTCCTCCAGTTCTGTCCGTGTTATCTTGATCATCACTTGAAGACTGAGACAGCATAGAACTCTCATCATCATCAATGCTAACAATAGCAGAGTCATCTCTAAGCGGTTCAAATTCGTACGGCATGATGTCTGTCTCACTAGCCATGTTGCTGTTTGTATTCGAGGACTTGCTAGTATGGCGTCACGGGACCACGTGATCTGTCGTCTCATAAAAACTCAGAAATACTCGGTAATTTACGGAATTGTGGTATCTTTTTCGCAATAAAGTCACTATCCGCTCACGATAATTTTTTTTGTGAACATCATAGTCGAATTAGAATTTGTAAAGAATTACATATATAAAAGAATTTTTTTTTTTATTTCTGGTCTCCTTTATGTTGTTTCAAAGTTTGTTTCTCTCATCACATCACATAATGGTTCCCACAGAGAGATTTGAGCGACAACACTGCCACTGTCATCTTCAACACATCCATTTGCTATCCATTGAAAAATCAGTATTCCAATTGGCATTATCAAATTTCCTACTAAATTACATGTATTACTTTGGAATCACACATTTTCATCCATTTCATAGTTTTTGTGTTATTTGAACGTTAAAATAACCTATGTGACACTATGAGACTGTGTCAAATCCAACCTATGCAACACACCATTGACATCCACTTTCAGCTTGTGCCTCAAATATATGTACCTTTGAGCTCTAAAATACACACCCAAGCCCAGTTTTGAACCTTGATTTCACTCACAAATCGCTACCACTTTAGTATGTCAAATAAACAATTTTTTGTAACAATTTACATAAGTTTCTGTGCAACATTAATTTTATAATTAGGATTATTTGAATTAAAGATTATGAGAATAATAATTAACTAAACATCTAGTCCAGTTTTTCCATCTGCTATTTAACACTACTCTCATTGTTGTCATTTCAGCATGGTTTGATTATCATGCCTCTCTTATATAAATCATTCTTCACATTTCCAAATATCATATTTCGCCATTTTTAATAAGAACACTCAGTTTTGTGTGAGAAAATACATATAAGCCTGGAAGTAATATGATAAACTGTATTGACTATGTATTTGTTTTATTTTGTTCTATTGTATTCTAAATAAGAACTTTCGTCGTGAGGCATTATTTCTTGGCTATATAATACACTGGAGTAATCTAGTAAATGAAAACGGCATTTCAAAGTATCACCTTTAGTGTGGGCTTAATCATACTACTTAAGATTTCAACTTACGCAAGAATTAACATACACATAGCAAATTCAAGTAATAAGGTACTGGCCATTTACTTTTTAGGGTGGGATGGGGGCTATTTTCTTTTGAGCTAAAATATAATCTTTTCTTTTATCTGAAGATAATTAGTGTTTTTTCTGAATTATATCATGGATATAATATGCTGTATTTTTGCTATAAATCAGAGAAAGATGTGTTTCCCAGCTATTGACAGATAGAAATTAAACAAAAAAGTGTCAGGCCTCTGCCCTGAAACATTGAATTGTTAGTCCTGAATTATTGTTGTATACCATGGTATTCTGTGGTACAAGTTTTTTTTTTTTTTTTCATGGCATCCAGCTCTACTCTGAATTGTCATTGTTGCTTTGACTGGAACTGAATGACTTTGAAGAACTCTCCTGATAAGGCAGAAGCTAATGTAAGGGACCAGTGTTGCTGATCTCTCAAATACTGAGAAGCCATGGAGCTAATGAACTCTCAGAAGATTGTTACTGCTTCCATGGAAGCAACCCTTGAAAGGCTCTGTTTGTGCTTCAGTAAGACATTGGATGTGTCCTCAGCAGCATCCATTTGGAAGTCGAGAAGTCATGAATAAAGATAATGCATACCTAGATGTATTGGCATTTGCTTCCACCAAATGTTGATGGGAAGATAGTGACAGATTCTTTCTTCGGTAGGCTTAAAGAGACTGCTGTAAAGAGGTTGGCATGCATGGCTATCGTTACTAGTGTCATAGCTTTTAGTTCTTAGGCCACCAGTGTTTAAACAGGAATACATGCCAAGGTTCTTATAGAAATGCACTTGTGCTGCTCTAGCATCCACTGTGGGAACTATAAGAGGCCAGGAAGTGATGTGAACCATACGACTAACTACAGAGACCAAAGTCTCGGCATGGGGGAGGTGGATAGACCCTGCATTGTCTAGCAAACAACTTGCACTTACTAAACCTTTGGAAAAGCACCTTAATCACTGCATAGTATTTTAGTGGGATTATAGAAAGGGGGATGCCGATCCAGTCCCTTCTCTACATTAGTGTCTTTATGTTGATACCCACTCCCAGTGACGAGTACTCAGTGACTGGTCAGGCAGCTCTGATTTGTAGGAAGACCATTCCTCACATATGATTGACCCATAATTCTTCCCTTACTGGGATGGTCGATTGTATTACCAATAACTGGCTTGAGGGGACTAAAAGGGTGCTGCTCCACCTTCACTTAGAGGTGGGTTCCAATACTGAGCTGTGGGCTAATAGAAGATGCTGCTCCTCCTTCACTTAAGGGGGGGGGGGGGCAGGAAGGGGCTCGCTGTACTACACGACATAAGAGGATGCTGCACTTCCTTCACAGGAGGCATACCATGCAGGACTGGATATGGTTCTACTGCTACTCGGTAGGAGGTTGTGATTCACTTTCTACCAGATTTTTACCTCCATTGGGAGAGGACCTATGAACATAAAGTGACTTTGAAAAGACTTTACTAATCCTCCACTGAGACTCAGATTTCAGCAAAATCTTGAATAGGCTGAGGAAGAAGATGAAAGCATTTTTCTTTCCTTTGTAAGGTCATTTGAATAGACTGCAAAGGGACAACCATCTTTTACAGTCTGTACATGCTGTCCCAGGGGGTTCTCTTGTGTCTGTATGTCTCCACACCATGCTTATGCATGTACTTATTATTGCTGGAAGAAAGTGATGAAAACTAGATTTTCAAAAGAAACATTAATGTAAGTATTATGTAAAAGGGTGATATATTTGGATGGACTGGCAAAGCTAATTGAAACAAAAAGAATTCAACCTTTCCAAATGCCATCCACTTTTTGACTTAAAACAGCCACTGATGTTTAATACAAAATATTAATAATGCTAGACTGAGTACTGGATTATAGAAACTAAACTAAAGCAGCCAATTAAAACAACCAGTAATACAGATTCAAAGATGATGTCAGATGTGCATATTTGAGTACTGGAGACAATTAGCAAAAAACCAGTTTAGTAAGATCTAATACTGACTTGAATAATTAATAGGTGCTCAGTCACATAACACACACATCAGATTACAGACTTCTGGAGAATAAAAATAGCAACATGGAATATGACGTCTAATTTGTACTGTTTTAAAACACAAAATGGAATCAACATGAGACCACAAACCAATTTGGCAAGGATAGGGATACCTACATACCTACCTGAACTAGAAAAGGAAATTAATAATTTTCAATGCCAATAAATGTACCCCCAAAACAGCAGGGGTGTTTGTGACCTAAATGCAAGGTTATATAAAAAGTTAAATAAAAAAAATTTGACAAAACTATACCATTAGCTTGCTCAATAGAGCCAATTCTGAACAGGAACTTGTTCTGAGCATAATACCATTGTTATTGTGCGTTAAGCTTTTGTCCATGACTGCAGATTGTAAGGGTCGTTTATAAACTACACATTACATAGCTTTTGTCCATGATTATAGATTATAATTATACTTGAGATAATGATCATTTGTAAACAACATATTAGAAAGATTTGAGTTCAGGACATTGGTTTTACTTTTGGAAAAATAATGGCCATTGTGTTGTTTACTAAAATTTAAGTTAAAATACCTGACCATGTTTCCAATTTAATTTCAGATGAATCTTTATTTAAGTTATTCACTGAAATTTGAAGGATGGTGCACATGGCAGAAGCCACATGTCAGACTTTAGAGCATTGTGTAGTGACCATATTAAAAGGATGAATTTAATTAATATATGATCAAGGGTATTTTCTGTCGGGAAAAGAGTAAGGTACACAATAGGAATGGATTAGGTATTACTAATATTAAAATTATATAGTAGCTGTAATCTAGTAATATTGCACCAACAGGTATAGTGCTACATAAGGTATAGACCCCTTTCCCACTTAACATCATTTACAGTTTTCAGAGGTTCTTGCCTTAGTCCTGGTACTCTTGCACCTGTAGCACATAGATAACAACACTTCACCCGACACCCCACTGAAGAAAAAGCCTACTTTACCTACCATCACCTTATAACACCCCCACCTCCACTGCACCACCCACCACCAATGAATATCTACTACCGCCCAGCTTCCGCATCAGATGCACATAATATGGGTCCCTTTTCACTTAGTTACGTCTGTATCTGTCCCCACACCCAGACCCCATCCATTTAGCCAAATTGTCTTCCAATCTTGAATGATATAGTGCACTACATCAATATGCTGCCTTTATCCTATGTCCTCTCATACTCAGTTTTAGACTCAACACAAGATAGATATATTATTAAACAAACTTTAGATGAAGGAGGCAAATAATTAAGTGACATCTAAGACTTGTTTTCGCACTTCAAGAATCAAACCGGACATACTAAATCCAAAAAATACCCTTACAAAGAAGCTACACAGCTGTGAATTATCTGCTAAAATTATACATGTGGAGAAGAATGACGGCAGTATCTACAAATTCACTATGGGGTGGTGGTGTTTGAAATCAGCAAAACAGCTCTGCTCAAGTACTATGAAGAAATGCACAAAGTTTTCTTTAGTGACCAAATGAACACAAGCAGCAGTAGAGCTGAACAGACCACTTGGCTGAAACCTTATTTATAAAAAATAAAGGCTCCTACAGAAGCTGAAAAAAAAAAGGTCAATAACATAAACCGAACCTCCTAACTTTTATTATTACCATATAGTTTGAAAAACGGATAATAAATCGTTTGGGTTAGCTCATTTCCGTTACTTTTTGTTGACGTATTTTTTTTTTAGATTTTTATGCGATTCGTTTACTCGCGGGTCACTCAATTTTTGTCGTTCAGCTCTACTGCTGCTATGAATTTTTATCAAAAAATTATATCAAGTCCGTTGCGATATCTTGACCTAGGATCATGTAAATTTATCGTTACAAAACCAAAGGGAGCAGCTTGTGCTTTTGAAAAGAAATTTTTAAATTTATTCATGTCCATGTCTCCAGAACACCAAGTATAATAAATATTCTGCAGCTTATGATTATCAACTCCGTTGAACACAACCAAAATATTGCAGTTGTCTCTGATTACTTTTGAATTTGTGTATAACGCTGTGTAACATAAATCACGTCTGTTTTTTTATGTCTACCTCGTGAAAATATTCTAGCTGGATTTGATTGTTTGTCCAGCATAACATCATCATACACTACTAAATTATTAATGAATCCATCCAGATCATCTACGGATGGCGCTTCATCAATATCAGTAATAAAGTCTATGACACTGTCTTCATGCAACAATTTTGCATTTTCATTAAAATCTTTAAGTACTTCGTAAC